>JAWZYT010003588.1:67500-76252 GCA_034508575.1 Petrolisthes manimaculis | reverse complement strand
GTGGATAATTATTGTATATTTATCTGGTTGATAATAATAATAATTATGATAATAATAATAATAATAATAATAACAATAACAATAACAATAACAATAACATCCACCCCCTTTTTTCACTCTCTCTCTCTCTCTCTCTCTCTCTCTCTCTCTCTCTCTCTCTCTCTCTCTCTCTCTCTCTCTCTCTCCCTCAGATGTACGCCCATCCGAGTGGACCTCCGGGTTCACAAGAAGAAACCAGCCTGGATGAAGACGGACTAAAATTTACATCACGGGCGATATCCATGTTGGAGAGTAGAGGTAGGTGTGTGTGTGTGTGTGTGTGTGTGTGTGTGTGTGTGAGGGAGGGGGAGGTGTAGGGGGGGGGAGAGAAAAGTGGGGAGGGAGGGAGGGGGAGAGAAGAGTGGGGAGGGAGGGAGGGGGAGAGAAGAGTGGGGAGGGAGGGTGTGTGTGTGTGTGTGTGTGTGTGAGGGGGGGGGAGAGAAGAGTGGGGAGTGTGTGTGTGTGTGTATTTATTTATATATGTATTTATATGATTAATTAATGTTTGTTAGTGTATTTATTTATTTATATGATTAATTAACACCACTATTATTTACACATTTAATTTCAATAGGCTTAGAAAAAAAAAAAAAAAACTATTTACACATTTAATTTCAATAGGCTTAGAAAAAAAAAAAAAAAACTATTTACACATTTAATTTCAATAGGCTTAGAAAAAAAAAAAAAAAACTATTTACACATTTAATTTCAATAGGCTTAGAAAAAAAAAAAAAAAAAAAAACTATTTACACATTTAATTTCCATAGACCTAGAAAAAAACCTATTTACACATTTAATTTCATAGGCCTAGAAAAAAACCTATTTACACATTTAATTTCAATAGGCTTAGAAAAAAAAAAAAAAAAACTATTTACACATTTAATTTCCATAGACCTAGAAAAAAACCTATTTGCACCTTTCCTTTCCATAGGCCTAGAGGACCAAGGCCTATACAGATTAGTGGGAGTGTCCAGTAAGGTAAACCCGTCTACTCCAACTCGGCCTCGACCGACGGAAAGCCGAGAAGTTAATGCTGGAAGATACAGCCGAATGGGAAGTGAAAACCATTACTTCAGCCATTAAACAATACTTCAGAAACCTCCCTGAACCACTTATGACATATAGGCTACATTGTGCCTTTATTGTAGCTGCTAGTAAGTCTGTATGTATGTGTGTGTGTGTGTGTATTAAAACCATTACTTCAGCCATTAAACAATACTTCAGAAACCTCCCTGAACCACTTATGACATATAGGCTACATTGTGCCTTTATTGTAGCTGCTAGTAAGTGTCTGTATGTGTGTGTGTGTGTGTGTGTGTGTGTGTGTGTGTGTGTGTGTGAATAAAAGAGAGAGAGGTGTGTGTGTGTGTGTGTGTGTGTGTGTGTGTGTGTGTGTGTGTGTGTGTGTGTGTATTAAAACCATTACTTCAGCCATTAAACAATACTTCAGAAACCTACCTGAACCACTTATGACATATAGGCTACATTGTGCCTTTATTGTAGCTGCTAGTAAGTCTGTATGTGTGTGTGTGTGTGTGTAAAAGAGAGAGAGAGAGAGAGAAAGAGAGAGAGAGAGAGGTGTGTATGAGTGTATGAAAGAGAGAGAGAGAGAGAGAGGTGTATATGAGTGTATGAAAGAGAGAGAGAGAGAGAGGTGTATATGAGTGTATGAAAGAAAGAGAGAGAGAGAGAGAGAGAGAGAGAGAGAGAGAGAGAGAGAGAGAGGTGTGTGTTTGTGTGTAAAATGGAGCCTCCTTGTTCATGTTATTTTAAGAGTTCATGTAAATTGCATTTACAGTATTTAATTTTTATCATGATACGCACTATTTCAAATTCGCATAATTTAAACTCACATTAAAAGAGAGCAGAGTGTATATATATATCTACATTTTTATTATTGTATTCATTATTGTATTAAAATCTATACTACATACATTAAACCTATGATAATAATTTAGTTCCTCCTTTCACCACCAGAGCAAGACCAACTCTTCCGTCGCGTCAATGACATACACGCACTCGTACACAAACTACCCAAGACTAACTTTATGGTTCTTAAAACACTCATTCAACATTTAGTCAAGTAAGTTTATATAGAAGAATTTAATTTATTATAATTTTATATATAAGAATTTAATTTATTATATTTTTATAAGAATTAATTTTATTATATTGTCATAAGAATTAAATTTATTATATTTTTATCGTCATAAGAATTAAATTTATTATAATTTTACATGTATATATAAGAATTAAATTTATTATATTTTTATAAGAATTAAATTTATTATTGAAATATAATCTTTTAACTCACAATTTATTATTTTTTTTTTATGATATTTTGGTCATGAAATTTTTATGATGTTTATCTTACTACTCATTACTCTCTCCCCTCTCTCTCCACCTCCTCTCTCTCCCCCCTCTCTCTCACTCCCCCCTCTCTCTCTCTCCTCTCCCTCACTCTCTCTCCTCCCCCAACACACATCCCCCTCTCCTACTACCCCAATACCTCCCTCTCTCTCCCCTACTCTCCCACCACACCCTCTTTCAACACTCCACACCCTCCCACTCTCCCCCCTCTCACTCACACTCTCTCTCTCCCCCCTCTCCTCTCCCCCAACACCCCACCCCACCCCCTACTCTCCCCTACTCCCCCCTCTCCCACCCTCACCCACTCTCCCTCACCCCTTCTCTCCCCCCCCCCCCCACAGTGTTGCGGCCAAGAGTGAAAAGAACTTAATGACAGTGAGTAATCTTGGTGTTTGTTTTGGTCCAACATTACTTCGACCAGAAGAAGAAACAGTCGCTGCAATTATGGACATTAATTCTGTAATATTGTCGTCGAAATTCTCATCGAACATTTTGATAAGGTAAATACGATTGTTTGTTTGTTTGTGTGTGTGTGTATGTGTGTGTGGAAATACTCATTGAACATTTTGATAAGGTAAATAAGATTGTTTGTTTGTTTGTGTGTGTGTGTATGTGTGTAAATTCTCATTGAACATTTTGATAAGGTAAATAGGATTGTTTGTTTGTGTGTTTTTGTATGTGTGTGTGTGTGTGTAAATTCTCATTGAACATTTTGATAAGGTATGTGTTTGTGTGTGTGTGTGTATATATAAAAGATTATAGTTTGTATGTGTCTATAGAATGTGTGTGTGTATATGTGTGTGTGTGTGTGTGTATGTGTTTAATTTTGTGTATGTGTGTGTGTATAATATATGTGTGTGTTGTGTGTGTGTGTGTATATAGAATGTGTATATGTGTGTATGGAATGTGTGTGTGTGTGTGCTTTTATCTGTATGTGTGTGTGTGTTTGAACTATATTCCCAAAAAAATCATTCATTTATTTTAATTTATTTTATTTTATTTTAATTGATTCTCCGTGACTCAGATCTTCGGGACTCAGCCGGAACCACCCCTGGATGTGAGTCGGCTGAGTGGTGAGTCAGCCGGATCACAACAACAACAACAACAACAACACCGTCAACAACAACAACAACAACCTTCGTCTAAGTCGTCGTCACCGTCTGCTTCGTTGAGACATAATAATCAACAACAACAACAACAACACAATAATCATAATAATTCTTCATCCAAACATCCGCCTGTATTGAAGGTTTGTTTGTTTGTGTGTTTGTATACTATAATCCATATATAATTAATAAGTATATATTTTATATACACTCTCCTCTTTTTTTATTACATTATAGGTTAGTGAAGGGTTGTGTCACATAAAGTGAATTTAGCATAAAGTAAATTGTACATTTCCATAAGAAATAATGGTACTTTAACTTGAAAATGGAGCCTAATGGTTCACGGTATTTTAACAGTTCAGGGAAATTGCAGTTATTTCATTTTTTTCATGATACTCACTATTTCAAATTCACATAATTTAAACTCACATAAAAAGAGAGCAGAGTGTATCATAATAATGATATATAATTAATTAGTATATTTTGTATACTATAATCCATACCGGTATATATATAATTAATAAGACTTAGTATATAATATTATTTTGTATTATATAATGATGATACAGTATATAATAATTAAGTATATAATTAATAAGACTTAATATATAATAATGATATATAATTAATAAGTATAAGTATATATTGTATACTATAATTCATATATATATAATAATTAAGTAATATAAGTAATATATTTTCTACCCATTTAACAGAAAGTGGTAACGTACAATATAAGCGAACCTCAAACTCCACTCTTTGGTGCTGCTGGAGGAGGAGGTATTGGAGGAGGAGGTGGTGGAGTGGGAGTAGGAGGAGTAGGAGGCCTGAGTAACATAAAGGGTAGTAGTGGTAGTAGTAGTGGTAGTAGTGGTTTATATTCTACTGTTGCACCACCACCGTCCATTACACATCAATGGACAAACTCTTCATCACTGTCTAGTCTAACATCTGGTAAGTTACTACATGTGGGGGTTTTAGGGGACAGGCTTGGGGGGGGGGGGTTAGGGGACAGGCTTGTATAAATATATATTAAATTTATTTGTTTGTTTACACTTTTGTTTACACCAAAAGAGACAAACACTCACTCACTCACATCTCCATCACACACACACACACACACACTTTTATATCCCTCCCCCTCTCCCCCCCCCCCACACTTATATCCCTCCCCCCTCCCTCACACACACACACACAGACACACACACCACAGACACACACATATTATTATTATTATTATTATTATTATTATTATTATTATTATTATTATTATTATTATCTCTCACACACACACACACACACACACACACACACACACACACACACATATTATTATTATTATTATTATCTCTCTCCACACACACACACACTGACACACACACACCCCTCGCATCAACAGGTCTGAACGCGTACTCGTCCCTTGTATCCAACTCCGCTGCCATCGCCCTGGGAGCCTCAACCAACAACAGCACCCCCCGCCTGTCCCCTCAAGGCCCCCTGCCCCAAACCCAAGTAATAATGGTCAGTTACGAAACACAACAACAACAACAACAACACAAGCACCACTGTCCTTTGTCAACCCTTTGTCTGGTATGTATGTATGTATGTATTTATTTGTATGTATGTATGTATGTTATTTATGTATGTATGTATGTTAATTCTGTCCTTTGTCAACCCTTTGTCTGGTATGTATGTATGTATGTATTGTGTATGTATGTATGTATGTATGTAACTCAAGCACCACTGTCCTTTGTCAACCCTTTGTCTGGTATGTATGTATGTATGTATTTATGTATGTATGTATGTATGTATTGTGTATGTATGTATGTTAATTATTTATATATAGCCTATTGTGTAATTTATACCCTATGTATGTATGTTACTTATGTATGTATGTATGTATTATGTATGTATTGTGTATGTATGTATGTATGTTAATTCTGTCCTTTGTCAACCCTTTGTCTGGTATGTATGTATGTTATTTATTTATTTATAGCTTATTGTGTATGTATGTTTGTATGTATGTATGTTGTTAATTATATCCTATGTATGTATGCTACTTATTTATACTCTATGTATGTATGTATATATATTACTATGTTATTTATAGCCTATGTATGGATGTATTGTGTATGTATGTATAGTATATATATATATATAGTTTTTTTAGTTTTTAAATATTTGTTTTGAAGTAAAGTACACAATTGTTTTTATCTTTTTCTTATATATATATACATTTACTAAACCCATAAAAATAAAAAATATTCTGAAAATATCTCATTATGATTTAAATAATTATGACATTTTTTATTAGAAGTAAAAAATAATGTCAGTTTGAGAAATTGTTTGGGTATTGTTTTTTGGTTAACGTGTGTGTGTGTGTGTGTGTGTTTGTGCTGAAATTGGGTATTGTTTTGTGGTTAACGTTTGTGTGTGTGTGTGTTGAATAAGGGTATTGTTTTCTGTTTAACGTGTGTGTGTGTGTGTGTGTGTGTGTGTGTGTGTGTGTGTGTGTGTGTGTGTGTGTGTGTGTGGTGAATAGAGGTACCGGGTATTGTTTACTGTCTAACGTGTGTGTGTGTGTGTGTGTTTTATTTACCCATCAGAGAGGAGTGATGGTTTACAGAGCACCAGTAGTTCAAGTGAGTCGTTATCATCTCGTTCGTCAAGGGAACTACTCGTGGTACAACAACAACAACAACAACAACCCCCGCCCCCCCCGCCGCCCCCGTCGTGTGGCGGGGGCGGCGGGGGCGGGGGCGGGGGGGGCTCCCTCTCCTCCTCCCCTCAGACAAGTAAGCGTTACCCCCCACCACCCAAGAAGCCAATGTCAACAACAACAATCAACAATTATCACCACCACCATCAACAACAACAACAACAACAACAACAATATCTACAAGGGGGTGTTGGAGCTATGAGGGATCCGCGCCTACAACAACAACAACAACAACAACAACAACAACAGACCAATCATTTCGCATATAACAGCAGTACGTCTTGCATGCTTACCAAATCTAACACACTCTCTCTCTCACTCGCACTCTCTCTCTCACTCGCACTCTCTCTCACTCTCTTTTGTATGCTCGCTCTCTCTCTTTTGCACACACTCTCTCTCACTCTCTCATGCACTCTCTCTCTCTCTTTTGCACACACACTCTCTCTCTCTCTTTTGCACTCTCTCACACTCTTACTCTCTCTCTCTCTCTCTCTCTCTCTCTCTCTTTTGCACACTCTCTCTCTCTCATATGCACTCTCTCTCTCTCACTTTTTCCAATCTTTACTAAGTATCTTTAGTGTTTATTCCACATTGGGTTGTTATTGGTTTGTAAGCACACCAACAAAATAATATTACCCTTGTAAATGTCTTATGTCTGAATTATTTAATTAATTTGGTGAATAAATTATACAGTAATAATCATCATTATTATTATTATTATTATTATTATTATTATTATTATTACTGGTACTTGTATATCAATATTATTATTATTATTATTATTATTATTATCATTATTATTATTATTTATTTTATTATTATTATTATTATTATTTTTATCAATATTATTATTATTATTAAATGACTTATGGGTGAATAATTTAGTGAATTTGGTAAGTAAACTATAAAATGATCATTATTATCTAACTGTTGGATATATTTTGTGAATATAACAATAATAATAATAATAACAATAATAATAATAATAATAACAACAATAATAACAGTAATACAATAATAATAATAATAACAATAACAATAACAACAATAACAATAATAATAATAATAACAATAACAATAATAATAATAATAATAATAATAATAAGCTTACAAACCAATACCACTTTATTTATTTATTTATTTATTTTTTATTTTTATTTTTTGCTTGTGCTTGCGTTTGTATATGTGCTTTATTTGCTTGTCATTTTGCTTGCTTGTATGTATGTATGTATGTATGTTTCCCCACTCATCCCTGTGCTTGCTTTTGTCTGTCTGTGTGTGTGTCTGTGTGCTTTTGTCTGTGTGTGTGTGCTTTTGTCTGTATGTGTGTGTGTGTGTGTGTGTGTGTATGCTTTTGTTTGTGCATACGTGTGCTTCAATATCCAGTATGTATGTATGTATGTATGTTATATATATATATATATATATGTATGTATGTATGTACAGTATATGTATGTATGTATATATTGTACAGTATATATGTATGTATGTATGTATGTATTTTTGCTATAACACAATTTAAACAAACGTACAGATAATAGATAGATTTTTTTTTTTTTTTTCAAATTATAAAATAGATAAAAAAAAGTATGTATGTATGTATGTTGTTGTTTTTGTTGTTAGTATAGAAATTTATACACAATTATATTATTATTATTATTATTATTATTATTATTATTATTATTATTATTATTTCACTAGTCACGTACCAACCATAAATTGATTTTATTTATATATCATTTATTTAATAATGATAATAATAATAATAATAATAATAATAATAATAATAATAATAATAATAATAATAATAATAATAATAATAATAATAATAGTAGTAGTTGCCTGTTGTTGTTGTTGCTTGGAATAGTTTGAAGGAATTACCCCACTTCTCCCCCCCCCCTCACACACACACACACACACACACACACACACACACACACACACACACACACACACACACACACACACACACACACTGAGGTTAATTTGATCAGTTTTTTTTATATTTATAGTTTATCTGATTTTAATTAAACTAACTTCTCAGATTTTAAGAACTATTATTATTATTATTATTTAACTACAGTATTCATTATTAAACACACACACACACACACACACACACACTGAGGGGTACGGAGAGTGACAGATGTATATATAACACATTCAACATTACATCTCACTCACTCTCACTCTTTCACACTCACTCTCACTCTTTCTCACTCTCTCTCTCACTCACTCCCTCTCTCTCTCTGTCTCTCACTCCCTCTCTCTCTCACTCACTCACTCCCTCTCACTCACTCCCTTTCTCTCTCTGTCCCTCACTCACTCTTTCACCCCCCCCCCTCTTTCACTCCCCCCCCTCCCTCTTTCACTCCCTCTCCCCCCTCTTTCCAACCCCCCCCCCCACACACACACACTTTTTTAGCCGACTGTACTTATATTAATACACATACATTTATACATTAATATCTAGTGTATAAATGAATAAATAATGAAATCAGCCTGGTATGTTTGTATT
>JAWZYT010003588.1:42500-65000 GCA_034508575.1 Petrolisthes manimaculis | reverse complement strand
TATTATTATTATTATATAAAAATTACATCATTATGAAATAATATATTATATAATTTTTACACATTATTATTATTTGTTTATTATACTGTATAATATTTACACTATTAAAAATTATTATGTATGTTATGTCTAAATCATTATGAAATATTAATTACAAGTTTATTTATGAATATTATATAATATTACATAGAATAGTTAGATCATTATTGTTTTTTTTTTGTTTTTTTTTAAGAATTCAATTTATTTTTCAGGAATACACTTTATTTTTAATTTTGTAGGAATTATTATTATATTTTTTTTTTTCAGTTTTTTTTTTTTTTTTAGGATTTTTTTTTTTTTTTTAGGATTTTTTTTTTTTTTCAGGAATTCATTTTTGTTTTTGTTTTTTCAGGAATTCGATCAGCGGTTCCCAGTCGACATTAAGTTTATTGACGAGCACCGGCCCCCCCAGCTCCTCCCCCCCTCCCCCCCCTGCCCCGGGTCCAACAACAACAACAACAACAACTAATGGTGCCCTCAATACTCCACCAAGGTGAGTTAATGTTTGTATGTATGTATGTATGTATACACACACACACACACACACACACACACACACACACACACACACACACACACACGTATACACACACACACACATACATATGCAGGCAAAATCACACACACACACACACATACATGCAGGCAAAAACACACACACAAACACACATGCACACATACATATGCAGGCAAAAACACACAAACACACACATATACACACACAAACATATGCAGACAAACACACACACATTTTGGCTTATTCTCTGCTGCAAAAAAAATTGGCAAGAATTTTTTTTTTTAATGCTTTGCCAATTTTTGCTATTTTTTTTTATTCAGGACTTAAAATAACAGGTTATTATATTGTTGTTTGTGTGTGTGTGTATGTGTGTATATATATTATGGTGTGTGTGTGTATATATAAGCTATGTGGTGTGTGTGTGTATGTATGTGTGTGTGTGTGTGTGTATATATATAAGCTATGTGGTGTGTGTGTGTGTATATATATAAGCTATGTGGTGTGTGTGTATGTATGTGTGTGTGTATATTGTGGTGTGTGTGTGTGTGTGTATATATATAAGCTATGTGGTGTGTGTGTATGTATTTATATTGTATGTATGTGTGTGTATGTAGATCAGTAAACAACACACATATTAGTATTGTTATTATAAGGTGTTGTAATATACCGGGTTTTTATAATGAATTAAATATTATATAGGTTTTGTCTATGGTTGTAAGTTGTATATAATAGAAAAGTTATAATAATAATTTACAACAACAACAACAACAATAATAATATAATAATGTGTTGTGAGTTGTAATAATTATAAAGGTGATAATAATAATAATAAAGGAGAGTAACATGAGGGACAGAGTAGGGAGTAAGGAGGGAGTGTTGGATAGATAGATAGATATAGATAGATAGATAGATAGACAGACAGACAGATAGATAGATAGATAGGTAGATAGATAGATAAATAGATAGATAGATAGGCAGATAGGTAGATAGATAGACAGACAGATAGATAGATAGATAGATAGATAGACAGATAGATAGACAGACATTCTCACAACAACAACAACACTAAATATTATTGGGTGTTGTGTTGTGTATTACTTTATATAGAATGAAGTTATGAGTTGTAATGTAATATAAAGGATAATATATATATATATAAGATTATATTATGTGAGTTGTGAGTTGTATATATTATAAAAGATATACAAAAAGATGACGTGGTAATAATTGTTGTGTGTTGTGAGTTGTATATATTATAAAGAATATACAAAAAGATGATATGATACTAATTGTTGTATGTGTGTTGTGTTGTCATTAATCTAGAGGAGGTATTGGTGGTGGTATTGGTGGTGGTATTGGTGGTGGTATATGGCAGAGTGGTGTTGGTGGTGTTGGTGTTGGTACTAAGGTTAGACGTCATCCACCACCATCAACACATCATCATCCGGGTGGTGGATACTCATCATCCTTCCCGGACCACCGTGATCACACTTGGGGAGGTACGAACTCCACCCCAATATTATGTTAGTTAGTTAGTTAGTTGGTTACCTGTTACAAGGACTGGTTACCTAACTGGCTGGCTGGCTGGTTGGCTGGTTATCTGTTACAAGGACTGGTTACATAGTTGATGAACTGGTTAGCTAACTGGCTGGTTGGCTGGTTAACTAGTTGGTTACCTAGTTGACTGACTGGTTGGCTGATTGGTTACCTAGTTGGTGGACTGGTTGGCTTGTTGGCTGGTTACCTAGTTGGCTGGTTGGCTGGCTGGTTGGCTGATTGGTTAGCAAGTTCGTTACCTAGTTGGTGGACTGGTTGGCCAGCTGGCTGGTTGGCTAGCCAGTTGGTTGGCTGGTTGGTTAGTTGGTTAACTAACTAATTAATTGGTTAGTTTGGTGTGTTCTGTAAGATAGTCTCACTAATGGCACATTTTAACATTGTTGTAGTTAGTGTTTATGTAATTTTACCCTTTGTTTACAATTCACTACTATATACTGTATATATAATATATATATACTGTATATTTAATAATACTGTTGTCACACTCTTCTCTGGGTCGATTCCACAGTTGTCAATATTTGTTAATTAGCCGACAAACGAATATTTTTGGTAATGTGTCAGATTCCACAGTCATTATTCGGGATCCAATTTGTTCAGGGTCCAACTCAAATCATCAGTATTATTTGTTAAGGGAAGGAAGGATAGAGTTTTGACATTTTTGGAGATTATGATTCCTCCAAAGTCCAAACTATTCCCGGCAACAGGGTACCATTATTTTTCTTCCTGTGTGTGTGTTTCCTGGCAAACTTTGGAGGAATCAAGACACTTCAATCTATCAAAAGTATACTCTTCCATGTATGTAAAACTGTACAGTATGTGTGTTTTAATCTGATATATACACCTTTCATTTTTGTATATGTATGTGTGTGTGTTACTACTATTCCTGTTTTTTTTTATTCGTTTTTTTAGGGACGTTTGGTTTTCGTTTGTCGTGTTTTTTAAAATTAATTGACTCGTTGTTGTAGAGCAGTTATTTTCACTTTGCCTGTGTGTGTGTGTGTGTGAGAGAGAATTGGAGGCTTCTGATTCCTCCTGACTATGCCACGAAACACACACACACACACCATTCTTCCATGTGTGTGTGTGTGTGTGTGTGTGTGTGTGTGTGTGTGTGTGTGTTTCGTGACATTATTTGAAGAATTCATTTACCTATGAAAAATTTTCCTATTATTATTATTATTATTATTATTATTTATATACAGTACTGTCTTATTCCATTTTTACTAATATTTGTGTATGTAGTAATAGTAGTTGTAGTAGTAGTAGTTGTTGTTGTTGTTGTTGTTGTTTTATTATTGATGTAACTAATAATAATAATAATAATAACATTACATTTCAGGAGAGTAAGGACGTTATATGCTTGTGTTGGAGAGAATGAATCAGAACTCTCCTTTGAACCAAACCAAATACTTAGAAACGGTAAGTTATTATATATAGAATAATAATAATAATAATATAGAATAATAATAATAATAATAATAATAATAATAATAATAATAATAATAATATATAATACAGAATTAATAATATGTAATACAGAAATAATAATAT
This sequence comes from Petrolisthes manimaculis, assembly GCA_034508575.1. Taxonomy (NCBI): domain Eukaryota; kingdom Metazoa; phylum Arthropoda; class Malacostraca; order Decapoda; family Porcellanidae; genus Petrolisthes; species Petrolisthes manimaculis. The sequence continues at coordinate 61,336 of JAWZYT010003588.1, read as the reverse complement.
GTAATACAGAAATAATAATAATAATAATAATAATATAATACTATAATATATAATACGGAAATAATAATAATAATATATAATACAGAAGTAATAATAATAATATATGATACAGAAATAATAATAACAATAACAACATATAATAATGATAATAATAATAACAATAACACCATATAATAATGATAATATAAATTAGTACCGTACAGTATTATTATAATTACTACCGAATTATTATTGATATTATTGTATTATTATTACTATTGAATTATTATTATTATTGTACATATTATTATTATTATTAAAATGCTTTGCTTACTTCGCTAACTGCAATAACTTATTTCAACTTTATTGTATTTAATTCTTTTATTAATCCAACTGTTATTATTTTATTCTAAGATTGTAATTGTTGTTGGTATTAATTACATATTTCTCTCCCTTGCCCCACCCCCGCCCCCGACTTGCCCCGCCCCGCCCCGACCCTAACCCACCCTCCCTCTCTGTCTGGCTCCCTACCCCCCTCTGCCCTGCTCCCTATCCCACCCCTCCTCCTATCCACCCCTACCCCACCCTCCCTCTCTGTCTGGCTCCCTATCCCGTCCCTCCTCCCCGCCTCCTATCCACCCCACCCTCCCCTCTCTGCCCTGCCCCCTACCCCACACCCCCTCCACCCCTTCCCCCCACACAGTGAGGGCGTCCAGGGAGCCGGGTTGGTTGGAAGGAACACTCAACGGACGAACAGGTTTGGTTCCCGAAAACTATGTTGAAGGAATAGACGATACTCCACCACCACTACCAACAGTATTACCAAGTCAACAACAACAACAACAACAACATAATACTGATGTATAGTGTATACCACCACTAACATTATTACCAAGTCAACAACAACAACAACATAATACTGATGTATAGTGTATACCACCACCAACACAACAACAACAACATAATACTGATGTATAGTGTATACCACCAACACAACAACAACAACATAATACTGATGTATAGTGTATACCACCACCAACACAACAACAACAACATAATACTGATGTATAGTATAAACTTAAGGTGTGTTTATGAATGTCCCTGTGGCTTGAGTCTGGCGGGAGACTGACAACAATAACAACAAAAAAGATGGAAATTATTATTAACTTTTATTATTAACTCTTTTTTATTATTAACTTTTAATTGAACGTTTAAGTTGAGTGTATTTACCTTGTTGTTGCTTTAGATGCCATTTATCAATATGTTTGTTAACATTGTGATGTCATTATCTGCCTTGAGACTCCAGGGGACTAACCAAGGCTATATATAGTATATTAATGTATATTACTATATATAGTATATTACTATAGATGACCTTGTTGTAGTCTACTGCTATACAACTGACTACATCTGGACTTAAGGCAGACTACAGTTTGGGACATACAAAAAATACAATTAGGTCTCAGCCTCGAGGTGGTCTTAAGTTTGGGACCTTCATAAACACAACTTTATATACCAACAACAACAACAACATTATTACCAACACAACAACAACAACATAATAGTGATGTATAGTGTAGTAAACAAACTCATAAACACCATTATTACCAACACAACAACAACAACATAACACTAATGTATATAAAGTATAGTGTATTATTATCAACACAACACTAATGTATAGTTGTATAAATATTATAAACATTACATATAAATATTATAAACATTACATATAAATATTATAAACAAATAAAATATAATTATGTACTCAATGATAACACAACAACAACAACAACAACATAACACACACACACACACACATATAAAAGAAAATTAATAAAGGAAATAAAAGGAAATTAATAAAGGAAATAAAAGGAAATAAAAGTGAAATAAAAGTGAACTAAAAAGGAAATAAATATAAAAAAAAGATTAATAAAGGAAATAAAAGGAAATTAATTAAAGAAATAAAAATGAAATAAATAAACAAGTACTGTATATATATGAAAAAAAAAAAAAATGGTGTGTGTTTATAATAGATGTTTACTGTATTCAAGTATAGTGTATAAACAAACAAACAAACAAACAAACACACATTCATTGAAAAGAAAAGTGATGTTTATTATTGATATTTAGTGTATAGATAAACAAACATATCAAACAAACAATAAAACACACAAATACACACACTCGCTGGAAAAAGATGTATGTATGTATGTATGTGTGTATAAACAAACGAACGAACGCACTCGCTCGCTGGAAAAAGTGAATGTTTACAAAAGATGTTTATTCAAGTTATTTGCCGAAAAAACAAATAAACAAACAAACACTCGCTTGAAAAAAAAAAAGTTTATTCCAATTTCTCGCTTGAAAAAAAAAAAAAGTTTATTTTATTCACTCCCAAATAATTATAATTATAATAATAATAATAATAAAATTTTAATGGAAAATACAAATTATTGGAAAATAGTAAAAAAAAAAAGATGGAAAATTAAAATACGAGTTTAAAATAAAATAAAAAATGGTGTGTGTGTATGTATGTATATGTATTCCTAGTCAAACGTACGTGTGTGTGTGTGTGTGTGTGTGGAATATTTAGATAAAGTGAATAATGAAAATGAAAATAATAGAAATATAGAAAAAAAAAATAATAGAAAAAATGAATAATAAATAAATAAATAATAATGGAAATTAATAATGAAGAAATAAATAATAATAATAATGAAGAAATAAATAATAATAATAATAATAATGAAGAAATAAATAATAATAATAATAATAATAATAGAAAGTAATAACGAATAATAAACATAAGAATTAATTATAAGTAGTGGAATAGAATTGTAATGTTATTTTTGTTTATTATTATTGTTTTTTTTTTGTAACCACATTTATATAACTAGTCTGTACCAAAATAATAATAATTGTATATTTTGTAATCCTTGTAACTTTATATATACTGTATGTACATATATACATACATAGAAACTTACACACTCTCACACACACACATATACATACACTCTCTCTCTCTCTCGCACACACACACACGCACTCTCTCTCTCTCTCTATCTATTTCACACACACACATACACACACGCACTCTCTCTCTCTCTCTCGCACACACATACACGCACTCTCTCTCTCTCTCACACACACACACACACACACACACACACACACACACACACACACACACACACACACACACACACTCTGGCTTGATAAATATAAAGTGATACAGGAATACAGAAAAATGAAATAATCCAAAAACAGAAACACAGAAATAGAAAATAATGAAATTATTTGAATACAAAAATGAAAATACAAAATACAAAACTAGAAAATTGAATAATACAGAAATACAAAAGAATGAAAATACAAAAAACAGAAAATATAGGAATTCAGAAAAAAATAAATAATACAAAATAAAATACAGAAATACAAACACCGTATTAATGAAGCCAGAGTTTGTGTGTGTGTGTGTGTGTGTTTAATTAATATTTCATAATAATAATAATAATAATAATTTGTACATTTTGATTTTAATTATGTAAATATTGTGTATTTTTTTTAGATATATATATTAATTATAATTTTTAATTGTAAATGTTAATTCCATATTTTTTACCTCTTAAAATTAATTAATGATGGAATATATTAAACTTTATTAATTATAATATTGTATTCAGCCAAATGTATGTATGTATGTATGGGATCAAGTTTATTATTATTATTATTATTGTTGTATTTCTATTATTATTATTATTATTATTATTGTTGTTGTATTTCTATTATTATTATTATTTGTATTATTATTATTATCATCATTATTATTATTTGTATTATTTCATTATTATTATAATTTGTATTATTATTATTATTATTATTGTTATTATTATTATTATTATTATTATTATTGTTATTATTATTGTTATTATTATTATTATTATTATTATTATTATTATTATTTCCTTTTGTCCGCAGCTAGTCAGTCAGGAGATGCGGGTGAGAGAGTGAGAAAGAGAGAGAGAGAGAGAGAGAGAGATAGAGAGGAGGAGGAGAGAGAGAGAGAGAAGGCAGTGAAAAATGTATAATAATAATAATAATAATATGTATAAAAAACAACAACAAGCATATCAAAGGCAATACTTCTCCCTATGTATGTATGTGTGTATGTATGCATGTATGTATACTTAAGCTCGTAAATTCGCGACCACATACCTACTAGATATTTTTTTATATAATAATAAATAATAATAATAATAATAATAATAATAATAATAATAATAATAATAATGTTCCTGTAAGTCAATCAAAATGTTCTTGTGTGTTTGTGTAATAATAATAATAATAATAATCTAGTGAGTTAACGAATAGAGGGTGTGTGTATGTATGTATATAGTAATAATAATAATAATAATAATAATGTTAATAATGTTAATAATAATAATAATAATAATAATAATAATAATAATAATAATAATAATAATAATAATAATAATAATGTTAATTATAATAATAATAATAAGATAGAAAGAAGGAAAGGTGGTCAGTAATTATTATTATTATTATTTTTTTTTTTTTAGGTAATTATATGTCTAATTATTACTACTACTGTATAATAATAATAATAATAATATGATTTATAATAATTTTAATTGTTATTTGTTAGGAAAATGTAGGGTGGCGTATGTATAATAATAATAATAATATTTATTTATGTAATATTGAATAATGTAGCCTATTATTATTATTACAGTATGATTTTTATTATTATTTAACTTTTATCATTATTATCATTATTATTATTAGTATTATCATCATTATTATTAGTAGTAGTAGTAGTAGTATCATTATTATTATTAGTAGTATTAGTATTAGTATTATCATCATTATTATCATTATTATTATTATTATTATATAAGATGAGTATATGTATATGAGTATGTCAAAATAATACATAATATTATACACCAAAATATGTATATAGTAGATTTAATTAATAATACATACATACATAATTATATAATATTTTAAATTAATGTTCAAAATAAATACATAATTATTATTTTTATTTATTTAATCCCCATTATTTTATTTTATTGGGGGGGGGGTTAGAGTAGGGGACAGCCTTGGGGGGGGGGGGTTAGGGGGTGTGAGAGTAGGGGGGGTTGGGGGGGGTGAGAGTAGGGGACAGGCTTGGGGGGGAACTGGGAGGGTGTGGGAATAGGGGGACAGGCTTGGGATGGGTAGAAAGCCTGTCCCCTATTCCTGTTCCCCCCCCTACTCCCGCACCCTCCCCCAAGCCTGTCCCCTACTCCCACATTCCCTTTAATTAAGATTATATCACTACATCAACACTACAAATATTATTACATAAATAAACTCTCCTCTTTTTTTATTACATTATAGGTTAGTGAAGGGTTGTGTCACATAAAGTGAATTTAGCATAAAGTAAATTGTACATTTCCATAAGAAATAATGGTACTTTAACTTGAAAATGGAGCCTAATGGTTCACGTTATTTTAACAGTTCACGGAAATTGCAGTTATTTTTTTTTTTTCATGATACACACTATTTCAAATTCACATAAAAAGAGAGGAGAGTGTATCAGAGTTTACTACAAAGAACTGATACATATTACTATATACTGTACTACATGTACTATACTGTACACTCAGATTTTTCTTACACTTTCTACTTATTCAACTGTACATACATGTACATCCCAAACTATAATCCCAATCCATTAAATTAAGGTTATCTCACCACTTGATAACACACTGGGCTCAACTTGATGGTGTCAAAGGCTTGTTCATCTAGTGAGTTAATGTTCTCCACGGGTAGCCATCTGTTCTTCGGCTCGTCCTCGCTGAACGGATCCGCGGTCCTCACGTCGAAGGGGTCCAGGGGGGAGGGTACGGCGAGGCGGAGGGCGTGTAGGAACATGCGGTGTGGGGTGACGTCACAGCGGTTGGAGTAAGTATAGTCGCCCACTAAGGTGTGACCGAGGTGACTCAAGTGAACACGAAGTTGATGACGACGACCAGTACAAGGTTTGAGTAGTACCTTACTGGCTGGATAGTCTGGGGAGGAGGGGGAGGGAAGGGTTTGAGTAGTACCTTACTGGCTGGATAGTCTGGAGGGGGAGGGAAGGGAAGGGTTTGAGTAGTACCTTACTGGCTGGGTAGTCTGGGGGGGGAGGGGGAGGGAAGGGTTTGTATGTGTGTTTGTGGGTAAGATATCATGTTCATATTAATATACGTATTAATATACACACACACTTCTATGTAAATAAACTGTTAATTATTATTATTATTATTACACAAACACACACATACCGTTATAAATTCCTCGTTGTAATACCATCACACACACACACACACACTCCCTCCATCCCTCACATACACATACGCGCACACACACATACACACTCCCTCCATCCCTCACACAAACACACATACCGTTATAAATTCCTCGTTGTAATACCATCACACACACACATACACACACACACACACTTCCTCCATCCCTCACACACACACAAAAACAAACGCACACAAACACACCTACCGTTATAAATTCCTCGTTGTAATACCATCACACACAAAAACAAACACATACACATACTCCCTCCATCCCTCACATACACACACACACACACACACACACAAACACAAAGACACACACACACACACACTCCCTCCATCCCTCACACAAACACAAAAACAAACACACACACACACTCCCTCCATCCCTCACATACACACAAACACAAACACAAACTCCCTCCATCCCTCACAAAGACACACACACATACACACTCCCTCCATCCCTCACACACACACATACATACCGTTATAAATTCCTCGTTGTAATAGTAGTATCCGTGTGTGTGCTCGTCTACAATGTTTGGCAAAGGGACTCACTTCACTCACCATCCTTATACCAAACCACTCTGGTCGGATATCATCACCTGTTATAAATACACACAAACATTATTTATTTATCTGTCTGTTTATTTATTTATTTATTTATTTGTCTATTTATTTATTTATTTGTCTATTTGTTTATCTATTTATTTCACCTGTCACAAATATACACAAACTTTATTTATTTATTTATTTATCTATTTATTTGTCTATTTATCTGTTTATTTATCTATTTATTTATCTATTATTATTATTACACACACACACACACACACTATTTATTTATGTATTCATTTATCTATTTATCTATTTATCTATCTATCTATCTATCTATCTATCTATCTATTTAATTATCTATCTATCCATCTTTCTATTTATTTATCTATCTATTTATCTATCTTTTTATCTATCTATTTATTTACGAGCAAAATACGAGAAAAATAAAATGCTTCTCACCTATTTGCAAGTTAACATCAATGAGGTTTTGAGAGACATGACCTCTGACAATGGCAATGTAATATTTATCAACGTGGTGTTTGGTGAAGCATTTGGTGATTTTCCCGGCCGCACGTTTGTTGAGGGAGAGACACAGGAGGCCGCTGGTGGCGTAGTCGAGGCGGTGGGAGAAGCGGAAGTCGTGGGTCAGGGAGGGGTTGGCCAGGTGGGGTAGTAGGTGTCTCAGTTGTCTCTGTACTGTAACCTGTGATGGATGGAAAGGAAAGTATAGATAAAGTATGGAATGGAAAGTATAGATAAAGTAGATAAAGTAGGTGTCTTAGTTGTCTCTGTACCGTAACCTGTAGTGGAAAGGAAAGTATAGATAAAGTAAAGTAGGTGTTTAAGTTGTTTTTGTACCATTATCTTGAAAGAGAAGTACAGTACAGATATATGTAGTGTTAATGGTATAGGCCTAAATATCCAGAACAAATGATTTCTTCAAACTCAACCAAAGCAATAGGTTACCATTCTCTTTTTATGTGAGTTTAAATTATGAAATAGTGCGTATCATGAAAAAAATTAAATCAATGCAATTTCCCTGAACTGTTAAAATACCGTGAACCATTAGGCTCCATTTTCAAGTTAAAGTACCATTATTTCTTATGGAAATGTACAATTTACTTTATGCTAAATTTACTTTATGTGACACAACCCTTCACCAACCTAACCTTAAGGGGTGGGTGGGAATAAGGGGACAGGCTTGTTTTTTTTTTTTTTTTTTTTTTTTTTTTTTTGGGGGGGGGGGGGGGTTAGGGAGGTGCGGGAATAAGGGGACAGGCTTTTCTACCCACCCTATTACTGTCCCCCTACTCCCACACACCACAGTCCCCCCCCCAAGCCTGTCCCCTACTCCCACACCCCACTTAATAATCTTACTTACATCTTTTCCATTGTTGCTGTTTATAAGGATATCATTTTTCTTATTAACGACCAAGTAGTGCAAACTTTGGTATATAATCTGAAACATATAGAATTATAATTTTATAATATAGTAAACATATAGAATTAACATTTTATAATATACAGTATGATTAAAATTTTATAATATATAGTATAATTAAAATTTTATAATATAGTAAACATATATCATTTAAATTTTATAATACATGTATACAGTATGATTAAAATTTTATAATATAGTAAACATATATAATTTAAATTTTATAATACTGTATAGCAAACATATATAATTCAAATTTTATAATATAGTAAACATATTTAATTTAAATTTTATAATATACAGTATAATTAACATTTTATAATATACAGTATGATTAAAATTTTGTAATATAGCAAACATATATAATTCAAATTTTATAATATAGTAAACATATATCATTTAAATTTTATAATACAGTGTACATGTATACAGTATGATTAAAATTTTATAATATAGTAAACATATAGAATTTAAATTTTATAATATAGTAAACATACGGTATATAATTTAAATTTTATAATATAGCAAACATACGGTATATAATTTAAATTTTATAATATAGTACATGTAATTCCTTTTTTTTTTTTTTTTGTATATATTATAGGATTTTTCATGAATCTGATTATAGTATATTATAAAGTGTTCTTATATAGGTAGTATATCAAATATTTATTCTCTCTCTCTCTCTCTCTCTCTCTCTCTCTCTCTCTCAATGTGTGTGTGTTCTGTAATAATCTCTCTCTCTCTCTCTCTCTCTCTCTCTCTCTTTCTCTCTCTCTCTCTTTCTCTCTCTCTCTCTCTCTCTTTCACACACACACACACATGTAATATTCTCTCTCTCTAAATGTGTGTGTGTTCTGTAATAATCTCTCTCTCTCTCTCTCTCTCTCTCTCTCTCTCTCTCTCACACACACACACACACACACACACACACACACACATAAAGTACCTCTATGTCATCAAGAGCAGGTGTGACATGAGCAGGTGTGAAGAAGAAGAAGAAGATGTCGTTTGTGTAGCGGAAAAATTGACGGAGAATTTTGAGGCGGAATAATTGGTGGAGTATTTTATTTATCAGTCCCTGTTGCCACCATCTTGATTTCACCATCCTCTCCAATACACACACACACACACACAGTCACACACGCTGGTTCACACGCAAACATTCATCTGACACACACACACACACACACACACACAGTCGCACACTCACGCACAGTCGCTTGTAAATTCTAACACACACACACACACACACACACACACAATATCAAAACATTTGATATTTACTACTAATGAATGATATTACCATTATTTATTCCAAACATTTTTTAAAAACCCATATATATATTTTTTAACCCTATTATTTTACTCTAATTACTATCCTATTTTATTTTATGGTAATTTATACATTTTTCATGCATATTTTTAATTGTTCTATTAATTGTTCTATTTACTTGTTCTATTGACTACTGGGACCTAACCTGTACAAACTACTGGGACCTAACCTGTACAGACTACCTGGACCTAACCTGTACAGACTACCGGGACCTAACCTGTACAGACTACTGGGACCTAACCTGGGCAGACTACCTGGACCTAACCTGTACAAACTACTGGGACCTAACCTGTACAGACTACTGGGACCTAACCTGGGCAGACTACTGGGACCTAACCTGGGCAGACTACCTGGACCTAACCTGTACAGACTACCGGGACCTAACCTGTACAGACTATCATAAAGTGACTGGGGCAAATTTCCAGGACCTAACCAGATGTGGTAACACTGCTAAAATCTAATGTGGTAACACTGCTCAAACCCCTAGAAAAAAAATACACACTTATTCTGTATTAATATAAAATAAGCAAATATCATATCAATAACTTAATTAAAACACAAAAACAACAATAATATCTATAAATAATACGTAGACAGTATTATTATATCCTAAATGACTAATAATAATAACAAATAATAATAACTATAAATAAAATAATAATAATAATATCAACACACACACACACAAACAAACACACACACACAACAAAACAGAAATGAACAATTAATAGATAGATAGATAGATAGATAGATAGATAAATAAATAGATAGATAGATTGGTATTAAATGCACTATAAATAAAACGTATGTATGTATGTATGTATGTATGTCTATATGTCTGAATTTATGTATGTATGTCTGTATATATGTATGTATGTATGTATGAATGTATGTATGAATGAATGAATGTGTGTCTGTATGTATGTATGAATGTATGTATGTATGTATTAACTAACTTTATTATGATTTATTATGATTCCCTCTTTTAATATATTCTCGTATTTATTTATTTATCTATTTATTTATTTGTTAAGATGTTAATAAGAGTATATATGTCATTATATAACTAATAAATGAACTATATAACTAATAAATGAAGTATATAATTGTTATTGTTTATGTAGGGAGCGCTGCCCCCTTTTCTCTTCTTCTTCTTCTTCTTTTTCGGAATTTTGTAAACAATGAAAAGTTTTGTTCGGTTCATTAATTTTTTGCCTCGGTCTTAAATAATAATAATAATAATAATAATAATAATAATAATAATAATAATAATGTTAATAATAATAATATATTACTACTACTACTACTACTAATAATAATAATGAAATATTACTATTACTTCTACTAATAATAAAAATAACATTACTACAACTAATAATAATAACAATAATTAAATAATAATAATAATAATAATAATAATAAAATATTACTACTACTACTATCTAACAATAATACTAATAAAAATAGTATTACTACTACTATAAAAAAAATACTACTACTACTACTAATAATAATAATAATAATTAAATACTACTACTACTACTACTAATATATTACTACTACTACTATCTAATAATAATACTATAAAACATAATAATAACAAATATTGACCAAATAGTTGATGTACCGAATAGGTTAAATATATTCTATAATATTTTTAATTAATATTATAAAAAATGAACAAATCAGAGACAAATAATAATATATATATATTTTAAATAAGTAAATAATAGTATAATTAAATGTAAATAAAAGACTAATAAAGAGAGAGAGAGAGAGAGAGAGAGAGAGAGAGAGAGAGAGAGGTCCCGTTGAAAAGAGATGTTGTTTGTTTTCTTGTCTGTGTGTGTGTGTGTGTGAAGGTGGACGAGTAAATAATAATAATAAATAATATATATAAACAGAAATAAAGGCTTGTTAGTGAGTAAACAAATACCCAAGAACAACAACAACAACAACATATATATAATAGTACGTAATACTAATAAATAAATAATAATAACAACAATAAATAAATAAATAAGAAATAACACAAATAATAACAAATAACAATAACAAATAAATAATAGTACGTAAGACTAATAAATAAATAATAATAATAATAAACAAATAATAATAATAAAAATAATAAATAATAAACAAATAATAATAAATAAATAATAACGATAAATAAATAAATTAAAAATAATAATAATAATAACAATAATAATAATAATAATAACAATGTCTATTGATGGGCCTCCATTTAAAAAAGCTTCCACCAACAATAACAACGTGTCAACAACAACAACAACAACAACAACAGGACATGGCAAGTTCATTAATTAATTCTGTAATAATAATAATAATAATAATAAAACGAATAATAATTGTAATAAAAATAATATCAGTGTTTACTATTATTATTATTATTATTATTATTATTGTTATTATTATTATTATTATTGTTATTATTATTATTATTATTGTTATTATTATTATTATTATTGTTATTATTGTTATTATTATTATTATTATTGTTATTATTATTATTATTGTTATTATTATTATTATTATTATTATTATTATTATTATTATTATTGTTATTATTATTATTATTATTATTATTATTATTATTGTTATTATTGTTATTATTATTATTATTATTATTGTTATTATTATTGTTATTATTATTATTATTATTATTATTATTATTATTATTATTGTTATTATTATTATTATTATTGTTATTATTATTATTATTATTGTTATTATTATTATTATTATTGTTATTATTATTATTATTATTGTTATTATTGTTATTATTATTATTATTATTGTTATTATTATTATTATTGTTATTATTATTATTATTATTATTATTATTATTATTATTATTGTTATTATTATTATTATTATTGTTATTATTATTATTATTATTGTTATTATTGTTATTATTATTATTATTGTTATTATTATTATTATTATTATTATTATTATTGTTATTATTATTATATTATTATTATTAGGGGGTGCTGGAATAGGGGGCAGGCTTTTGGGGGGGTGCTGGAATTAGGGGGCAGGCTTTTTGGGGGGTGCGGGTCATGGTAGTCTGTCCAGGTTAGGTCAGGTCAGGTCAGGTCCAAATTAGGTCAAGTTAGGTCATAGGTTCTTTTTCAAACTTGGTAAATCCTAATAAACTTTGATTTTTTTGCAAATATTGCGTGTGTGTTTTTTTCAGACTCTGTAAATCCTAAAAAAAACTTTGATTTTTTTGTAAATATTACATTCTTTTTTTTTCAAACTTGGTAAATCCTAAGAAACTTTGATTTTTTTTGTAAATATTGCGTTCTTTTTCAAAACTTGGTAAATCCTAAAAAAAAATTTAAATGATTTTTTTGTAAATATTGCGGCGTGTTTTTTTTCAGACTCGGTAAATCCTAAAAAAAAATTTAAATGATTTTTTTGTAAATATTGCATTTTTTTTTTTCACACTCGGTAAATCCTAAAAAAAACTTTAAATGATTTTTTTGTAAATATTGCATTTTTTTTTGTGTTTTTTTGTAAATATTACGGGGTTTTATTACAGATTCGGTCACCGCGGAGAAACGTCAGCCGTACTGGTGGACCTCGGAGTGTCTGGAGGCGGTGAGGGCCAAGAGACGTGCCTGGGGATACTACCGCCGTAACCCGACCTCGTATAAACAGGAACAGTTCCGTCGCACCAACTCGGCTTGTAGGAACACTCTTCGAAAAGCCAAGAGAGAAGCCTGGGCAACGTTTTGTAATCAGATTTCTCGGGATTTGAATTGGTATGATTTTGTATTTTTGTTGTTGTTGTTGTTATTGATATTGTTGTTATTGTTGTTTTTATTATTGTTGGTATTATTATTATTGTTATTATTATTATTGTTATTATTATTATTGTTATTATTATTATTGTTATTATTATTGTTATTTTTGTTGTTATTGTTATTATTGTTATTATTATTATTACACACATACTGTACATACATTCATACACACACACATATTCATACATACTCTATTTATTTTATTTTCGCAATAATTAAAATATAATTGACTTGTAACTCTATTTAAAATATAAAAATAGACGTGTAACTCTATTTAACTCTATTTATCTTATTTTCACAATAATTAAAATGAAAAAATAAACGTGTAACTCTATGTAACTCTATTTAAACTCTTTGTAACTATTTAAACTCTTTGTAACTATTTAAACTCTTTGTAACTCTATTTAATCTCTTTGTAACTCTATTTAAACTTTTTGTAACTCTATTTAAACTTTTTGTAACTCTATTTATTTTTATTTTCTGTGTTTGTTTTTCATTTGACCAGGACTGTAACTCCATCGACCAACACGTGGGGTTTTGCCAACGTTGGAACCCAAACACCGACTTATCCTTTGAAGAGAGAAGCACTTACACTACTTACACACACACACACACACACACACACACACACACACACATGGAGAAAATTATGTACAGGATATAATTTTACTTTGGATACTACTACTACTACTACTACTACTACTACTACTACTACTACTACTCCTCCTCCTCCTACTACTACTGCTACTCCTCCTCCTACTACTACTCCTACTACTACTACTACTACTACTACTAGTCTACAGGTCTTATCTCAAAGTTAGCCAGTATTATTATTATTATTATTATTATTATTATTATATTTTTAACACAGGTAGAGAAAAACTATTAATTTTTTTTATAGTAATTTGTTTAAAGATTTCAATATCAAGTTTGCACATTCCTTAATTAGCCTAAAGTTAGATGATAATTATTTGTAAATACTAAATACAACACACAAATTTACAATTAATTAAACTAAATAGGTTAAAAAATGTTGATAGAAGTTATTGTATGAGTTTGTTAAAGTTAGTTAATGATGTGATGTGATGGTGAATTGCAAAACTAAATAATCTACTTAATTAATAGTGAAATAGTGAAGATGTTAACACTGTAATAATAGTGAAGATGTTAACACTGTAATAATATATAAAAATGTGTACAAAATAAATGGCAGCTATATGTGAATTAACTCGTATTAATAATTATGTATTTAGTATGTGCATATTAATGTATGTATATATTAATATACTATAATTATCAAATATTTCTAATGACTATAATTAATATACTATAATTATCAAATATTTCTAATTACTGTACTATAATTAATATACTTATAATTATCAAATATTTCTAATTACTATACTATAATTAATAAAACTATAATTATCAAATATTTCTAATTACTGTACTATAATTAATATACTATAATTATCAAATATTTCTAATTAATATACTTATAATTATCAAATATTTCTAATGACTAGAATTACTATACTAACTTATAATTATCAAATATTTCTAATTAGTATACTATAATTTTCAAATATTTCTAATTAATATACTATAATTATCAAATATTTCTAAATCTAGGTTTATTTTGTAGTTCAGGATGTTTTCGGTACATCTTCATCTTCATCGCCAACGGTAACTTTCTGAAAAAAACAAAAACAAAAAAGAGATAAATTTATGTATGTATTTAATAATAACTTTCTGAAAAAAAAAAAAAAAAAAAAAAAAAAAAATCTATCATGTTATTAGATAAATTTATGTATTTATTTAATGGTAACTTTCTGAAAAAAAAAAAAAAAAAAAATCTCGTTATTAGATAAATTTATGTATTTATTTAATGGTAACTTTCTGAAAAAAAAAAAAAAAAAAAAATCTCGTTATTAGATAAATTTATGTATTTATTTAATGGTAACTTTCTGGAAATAAAAACAAAAAGAGATAAAGTTAAAAATCGATCATGTTTTGAGATAAATTTATGTATATATATATATTACAACACAATACAACAACAAGCACACAACACACAAACAAATAAACACACACACAATACAAACATAACAACAAACACACAACATACACACATACACAGAGAGAGGGGAAGAGAGAGACAACACACACAAACAAACACACTCACAATATAAGATCCCGTAGTGTAATCCTTGATGCCTGAGCTCTCCTTGATGATGTACCATATATGAGTGTCTCTGAGTGTAAACATTGATCTACACACACACACACACACACACTGATAAACTCTAACACACACACACACACACGCTGGTAAACTCTAACACACAAACACACACACACACACACACACACACACACACACACACAAACACACACACACAGAGAGGGAAAGAGAGAGAGAGAGAGAGGGAGAGAGGAGGAGACAACACACAAACACACAACAACACACAAACACACACACACAAAGACACTTACAATATAAGATCCCGTAGTGTAATCCTTGATGCCTGAGCTCTCCTTGATGATGTACCATATATGAGTGTCTCTGAGTGTAAACATTGGTCTAAAGTCACAGCAGCACCACTCAGGTCACCACTCAGAGCCAAGATACGTGACAGTTGACGTAACACCCCGCACACCTGTTACGGAGGGAGATATAGTGTGTTAACTCCTTGTAACGCTCCACACGCCTGTTACGTTATGTTACGAAAGAGATTATAATTCATTAAACAGATAAATTGTTGACGTAACGCCCCGCACACTTGTTACGTTATGTTACGAAAGAGATTACAATACATTAAACACATAAATTGTTGACGTAACACCCCGCACACCTGTTACGGGAGGAGATATAGTTATAGTGACTCCTTGTAACGCTCTAATCACCTGTTATGTCACGTTACAAAAAGAAATATAGTACAGTAACATTCCAACTGACCTGTGGACTATAATCACCATAAGCTTCTTTACATTGTTTGAGTCGAGTACGTAAGTGTTGTGTCGCTTCATTATATTCCTCCTCTTGTACCAACACCTTAATTAAAGAGGGAAGTATAGTGTTGGTAAATCTGGAACAACTGATTCCAAACCTAACCTAACCTAACCTAACTTAACCTAACCTAACCTAACCTAACCTAACCTAACCTAACTTAACCCTAACCTAACCTAACTTAACCTAACCTAACCTAACCTAACCTAACCTAACCTAACTTAACCTAATAACAAGGAGAAAGAAGAAGTAACAAGATCAGTGTGTTTGTAACAAAGAATATACTGTAATGTACAAAATTACTGTTGTTACATAGTTTACATTTAACATGAAATTATATTCACATATTATTAAGTTATATAAATAAAACATTAAATAATTTGTGTACTGTAAGGTTATGTATAGCCAATGTGTGTGTGTGCATGTATATTATTATGTGTGTGTGTGTGCATGTATATATGTGTGTGTGTGTGTATGTATATATGTATGTGTATATGTATGTGTATGTGTGTTTATACAATACATACCTGAACAGTAAGGTTATGTATAGCCAATGTGTGTGTGTGTGTGTGTGTTATTGTTTTAAGTAGTGTGTAGCTGCTTGTATTAAATTAAAAGATGGTAGTTAATGTATGTATATGTGTATGTATGTGTGTATATATTAATACATACCTGAACAGTAAGGTTATGTATAGCCAATGTTTTAGTATTATGTTCACCATGTAGTCTAGAGAACAGTAAGGCCAGTTTGTGTATGTGTGTGTGTATATGTATGTATGTATGTGTATGTATGTATATATTAATACATACCTGAACAGTAAGATTATGTATAGCCAATGTTTTAGTATTATGTTCACCATGTAGTCTAGAGAACAATAAGGCTAGTTTGTGTATGTGTATGTGTATGTACTGTATATGTATGTATGTCTGCGTGTGTGTGTATATATTAATACATACCTGAACAGTAAGGTTATGTATAGCCAATGTTTTAGTATTATGTTCACCATGTAGTCTAGAGAACAGTAAGGACAGTTTGTGTAATTCTCTGAGAGCTTCTTGGGCATCAATGTTTCTTAGACGAAGACGATGTTCAACTAATAAACCTCTGGCCTCACACTCTGCTACACTACCTGGACGATTACTGTATGGGGAAAGAAAGGTAATGAGGTAATTAATGAGGTAATGGGGGAAGAACACAGAGAGGTAATGAGGTAAGGAGGTAATGAGGTAAGGAGTTAATGAGGTAAGGAGTTAATGGGTTAATGAGGTAAGGAGGTAATGGGGGAAGAACACAGAGAGATAATGAGTTAATGGGGGAAAAACACAGAGGTAATGAGTTAATGAGGTAATGGGGGAAGAACACAGAGAGGTAATGAGGTAATGGGGGAAGAACACAGAGAGGTAATGAGGTAATGGGTGAAGAACACAGAGAGGTAATGAGTTAATGGGTTAATGAGGTAATGGGGGAAGAACACAGAGAGGTAATGAGTTAATGGGGGAAGAACACAGAGTTAATGAGGTAATGGGGGAAGAACACAGAGGTAATGAGGTAATGGGGGAAAAACACAGAGTTAATGAGGTAATGGGGCAGACAACACAGAGAGGTAATGAGGTAATGGGGGCAGAAAGGTAATGAGTTAATGGGTTAATGAGGTAATGAGGTAACAAGGTAATGAGGTAATGAGTTAATGGGGGAAGAACACAGAGAGATAATGAGGTAATGAGGTAATGAGTTAATGAATGAGGTAATGAGGTAACAGGCTACACACATCAAAACACAATACAATATACACATCAAAACACAATACAATATACACACCTAACTTGTGTAATATGTACAGCCCTTGCCAGACAGTCAATACCAGCCTGGTGTTGGTCAGTGGTGTGATGATCAATGAGTAGTTGTCCTAATTGTTGTAAAGGTGAGACTAAGCCAGGATCATCACTACCACCACTACCACCATCATCACTACCACCACTACCAGCTCTCTCCAATAGTCCAATGCTACTCTCCAACTTCTCCTGTTTGGGGTTAGGTTAGGTTAGGTTAGGTTAGGTTAGGTTAGGTTAGGTTAGGTTAGGTTAGGTTAGGTTAGGTTAGGTTAGGTTAGGTTAGGTTGGGTTGGGTTGGGTTGGGTTAAAATTATAAATATAATACACTCTGCTCTCTTTTTATGTGAGTTTAAATTATGTGAATTTGAAATAGTGCGTATCATGAAAAAAATTAAATAAATGCAATTTCCATGAACTTTTAAAATACCGTGAACCATTAGGCTCCATTTTCAAGTTAAAGTACCATTATTTATTA
>JAWZYT010003588.1:30000-37500 GCA_034508575.1 Petrolisthes manimaculis | reverse complement strand
CTTCATTTTTATTATTATCATCTTTATCATTGGTGTTTTCCTTGTCCTATTTATAATGGCGATGCATGTAAACAAAAATAACAACAACAATAACAATAACAACAACAATAATAACAACAACAATAAACTGTACCACCTATTTATGTGTCCAACTGTACATAAGAATTATATATATACAGTATAAATTATTATATTCATAGCTGATAATTATTATAATAAATTATTATGTTGTGGCAAAATTATGAGTACTGTACATAGATTTACATTTATAATGATAATAGTAATAATAATAATAATAATAATAATAATAATAATAATAATAATAATAATAGTAATAGTAATAATAATAATAATAATAATAATAATAGTAATAGTAATAGTAATAGTAATAATAATAATAATAATAATAATAATAATAATAGTAATAGTAATAGTAATAATAATAATAATAATAATAATAATAATAATAGTAATAGTAATAGTAATAATAATAATAGTAATACTATTAGTAATACTATTAGTAATAGTAATACTATATATACCCCGCGGCGGCGGGGCGAATAAAAAAAAAAAAAAAAAAAAAAAAAAGTTATTAGAAAAAAAAAGTTAATATAAAAAAATAATTAAAAAAAAATATATTATTAAAAAAACTATTATAATAATAATAATAATCTTACCTTGTGTTTGCCGTTGATATCAAAGTTAGTGATGAGTCGAACATCTCTTTCAACTTCCTTCCTTCTCTCTCCTCCTTCCTTCCTTCTCTCTCTCTCTCCTCCTCCTTCCTTCCTTCTCTCTCTCTCTCCTCCTCCTCTTCTTCCTTCTCCTTCCTCCTCTTCAGTATTAAGATTAATTGGGAAGTCTGGAAAGCCTTTACTGAAAAAAAAAAAAAAAAAAATGGGTTAAAAAAAAAAAAAAAAAAAAAAAATGGGTATATACAGTATTGTACGTAAAAATATTGACATATACACACACGTACACACATAAATACATCCCACACCCACACACATATACACACATATCCCCCACACACAAATACACAAACACAAATACACCCACAAATAGACCCCCCACCCACACACACACAAATACACATACACACAAACAAACACATATACACCCCCCCCACACAAACAAACACACACCCACACACACAAATACACATACACACAAACACACCCACACCCCACACACACAAATACCCCACACACAAACACACACACGTCACAAATAGATAAATAGGTAAATACACACACAAACACACACACACAAATACACACAAATACCCCCCCCACACACACACACACACGCACACACACACACACACACACACACACCTTTTCCTATGCCTTGGTTTGCGTCGTTGGTGTGTCGTGTTGTTGTTGTCTTCGCCGAGGTCCCAAAATTCAGGGTCGGAGTCACTCACACTATCCATCTTATTTATTTATTTATTTATTTATTTGTTTATTTTTTTCACCTTCTTATTTTTTTTTTTTTTTTTTTTTCACTTTCGTATTTTTTTATTTTTTCATTTTTTTTTTCACTTCCGTATTTTTTTATTTTTTCATTTTTTTCACTTTCTTATTTTTTTATTTTTCATTTTTTTTTCACTTTCTTATTTTTTTATTTTTTCATTTTTTTCACTTTCCTATTTTTTTTATATTTTCATTTTTTTTTTTTCACTTTCCTATTTATTTTATTTTATGTATTTATTTGTTTATTTTTTCACTTTCCTATTTACTGCATTTATTTATTAACATTTTTTTTTTTACTTTTTTTCACCTTTCTATTTATTTTATTTATTGATTCACTTTATTTATTTTTTTATTTTCACTTTCCTATTTATTTTTTTATTTTTTCACTTTCCTCTTTATTTCATTTATCTATTTTTTTGTTATACCTGGTAGTTTGTACAGGTTAGGTCCAGGTAGTCTGCCCAGGTTAGGTCCAGGTAGTTTGTTGTGATTTAGGTAAGGTTAGGTTAGGTTAGGTCAGGTCAGACTAGTTTCCAAATTATGTTTGAAAACGGGACACATCCAAAATAGTGAATAATTATACGTGATTTATACAATATACTGAACACAGGTTTTCTGTAAATTTTTGCTATTATTATGATTCCTTTACGTTTATAGTAAGATAAGATATAGGATAGTAATAATAAAGTAATTACAGTAAAGTAATTATACGTGATTTTTGTAGAAATATTCTAGGATTATTTTTACAAGTTACCAAAACTCGATTTCAAAAATGTTATTATTACCAATGTTTATTATTTATTATTATTTATTATTTATCACTTTTATTTCACCACAAACCTTTATAACAACATTATAACGAAAATAATAACGAAATATTACTGTTATTACATGTTATAACGAAAATAATAACGAAATATTAGTTATTACATGTTATAACGAAAATAATAACGAAATATTAGTTATTATTCTATTTTACTAATAACCAGTGTTTATTATTTATTATTTATCATCATAACTCACTTTTATTTCACCACAAACCTTAATAAAGAAAATAATAACGAAATATTACTGTTATAACGAAATTAATAACGAAATATTATTGTTATTACATGTTTGACAGACCTCCTCCACGCGGCGTCACGGTAACCATGGCAACCAAACCAAAACAAACACGTGTTATCTTTTTTTTATAGTAGTTGTGTACGATTATGTTTATATATTTTCAACGGCACCAAAAGGTCAATGAACTGTATAAATGTATGTGTGTGTGTGTGAGAGAGAGAGAGAGAGAGAGAGAGAGAGAGAGAGGGAGAGAGAGAGAGAGAGAGAGAGAGAGAGAGAGAGAGAGGATAATAAGTGTTATAATTATTCATACAACATAATATATTTTCTCAGATTTGAATACATAAATTTTACAATATATCTATACACCTTTGCATTTTCTAAAGAATGCCTAATTGTATATAGATTATATTATGTATTATACAGAATAAATCTATGTATATATATCTACTGTATATATTAATATCAATAGCTTTAAATATAAGGGGGAATTACAGACAATATTATAATACTGTAATTAATTAATATATTCTCCTTCAGCTTGGCCATACATGTATATTAATAAACTATAAGCATAACATAACAAAATATACAATATATAAATGTTATTATATTAAACCGTTATATCAATTAATTAATAGATAAAATTTTAGCACCAAAGAACAATGTACGGTATGCAAGAATATTCCCGGTGTATAATTATATAGTACTGGGGCCATAGTACTGATACCATGCCATCGTATACACCACAAATATCCATCCATGCATACGACACAAAATTAATTAAACCATATGATGATAATTATGATAAATATCTTTCTTTCCTGTTACTAAATTAATATAAAATGTAAAAAATATATGTAAAATGTAAAATATATAATTGGATATACTGTAACTAATTATAATTCTTTGTCATATCAGTTATTATATCACTATTAATTCTAAACTATAGGGAGAGATTGGTGAATATGTTTCCCTCTCTCTCTCTCTCCCTCTCTCTCTCTCTTCCTCTCTCTCTCGCTCTCCCCTCCTCTCTTCTCTTCCTCTTCCTCTCTCTCTCCCTTCCCCTCCCTTCCTCTCCCCTCTCTTCCTCTCCCTTCCCTTCTCTTCCCCTCCCTTCCTCTCTCTCTCTCTCTCTCTCTTCCTCTCTCTCTCTCTCTCTCTCTCTTCCTCTCCCTTCCCTTCTCTTCCTCTCCTCTCCCTTCCCTTCCTCTCCCTTCCTCTCTCTCTCTCTCTCTCCCTTCCCCTCTCTTCTCCTTCCTCTCCCCTCTCTTCCTATACTAATTAAAATTCTTGGTAATATTTTTTGCCCATTTCTCCATCACCTGTGGAAAAAAAATAAAAAAAAGATTATTATTTATTATTATTATTATTATTATATTTATATCATATTTATTATTATTACGTTATTTTATTATATTATATTTATTATTATTATGATTTATAATGTTGGTATTATTATTATTATTATTATTAAAGTAGGAAATGGATCTTTCTCTCTCAATTCATATAATGATTTTTTTCCATTATTGTTTGTTATGGTATCTTGTTGTTGTTGTTGTTGTTGTTGTGTATGTATTGTTTACCTTGTTGTTGTTGTTGTTGTTGTTTATTATAGTACCTTGTTGTTATTGTTGATGTATTGTTTATCTTGTTATTGTTGATGTTAAAGTGATTGTTTGTTATGGTATCTTATTGTTGTTGTTTATTACGGTACATTGTTGTTGTTAAAGTGATTGTTTGTTATGGTATCTTGTTGTTATTGATATATTGTTTACCTTGGTGTTGTTGTTGTTGTTGTTGATGTATTGTTTATTATGATACAGTACCTTGTTGTTGTTGTTGTTGTTGTTGTTGTTGTGTTAGGTCAGCCTCCATCTCCATAATAAGGTGATCCTCAGCGTCGTGGTCTTGGTCGTCAAGGAGGAACTTGAGGAAATCCAAACCTTCCAATGTTGGTCCATTATCAACCTCAGGTAACGACACTAGAAGTAACATAAATAAATAAATAAATAAATACATTAACATAAATAAATTAATAAAAAAAAAAAAAAAAAAAAAAAAAAAAAAAAAAAAAAAATTACCGGTAAATAAAATAAATATATAAATACATTAACATAAATACATAAGTAACATAAATAAATAAATAAATAATAACATAAATAAATAAATACATTAATAACAAAAAAAAAAAAAAAAAAAATTACCGGTAAATAAAATAAATAAATAAATGAGGAAATCCAAACCTTCCAATGTTGGTCCATTATCAACCTCAGGTAACGATGCTACAAATAACATTAATAAATAAATAAATAACGGTAAATAAAATAAATAAAATAATATAAATAAAATAATAATAATAATAAAAAAAAAAAAATACCGGTAATTAAAATAAATAACATAAATAAATAAATACATTAATATAAATAAATTAAAAACATAAAAAAAAAAATAAAAAAATAAAAAAAAAAATTACCGGTAAATAAAATAAATAAATAAATGAGGAAATCCAAACCTTCCAATGTTGGTCCATTATCAACCTCAGGTAATGACACTAGAAGTAACATAAATAAATAAATAAATAACGGTAAATAAAATAAATAAAATAATATAAATAAAATAATAATAATAAAAAAAAAAAAAAATTACCGGTAATTAAAATAAATAACATAAATAACATAAGTAACATAAATAAATAAATAAATAATAACATAAATAAAATAATACATTAATAACATAAAAAAAAAAAAAAAAAAAAATACAGGTAAATAAGATAAATAAATAAATGAGGAAATCCAAACCTTCCAATATTGGTCCATTATCAACCTCAGGTAACGATGCTAGAAATAACATAAAGAAATAAATACATAAATAAATAAATTAATAAAAAAAAAAAAAAAAAAAAAAAACGGTAAAAAAAAAAAAAAAAAAAATTACCGGTAAATAAAATAAATAAATAAATGCAAAGAAACTAATTCAATTTATACTAATTAAATCTCTATCTACCTATCTATCTATCTATTTCTATCTATCTAAGCATAAGAGGCCAGCGGAACACAAATTTTGAACAGAGTATAACATAAAACACTTATATATATTTAATTCAAAGCATACTAACATAACAAACTAACTAATACAATACTAACCTTTTTGAGTTAGTGTTCCAGCCTTGAGTTGCGTGAACCATTCCTTAAAGGCGTATAGTGTTGTATTAGTGGTTGGATAGATGTATAGTGTTGTAGTGTGTGTATTGAAACTTATAGCCACTAAGGAATGAAGGTCGGAAGGAAGGTTGTATGTGTTGAGTAATTCCTCGCCCAATGGATCCGTGCTGGAAATTATAGAGTGGATTAGTTAATAATATACACACATATATATATATATACACTCTCTCTCTTTCTTTCTTTCTCTCACATACACGCTCATACACTCTCTCTCTCTCACACACATACACACACACATATACATACTCTCTCTCTCTCTCACACATACACACATACGCTCTTTCTCTCTCTCTCTCTCACACACATACACACACACACATATAGCAGTAAATACACATACACACACAAACATAGCACTAAATATACACACACATACACACTCTCTCTCTCTCTCTTTCTCTCTCTCTCTCACACACACACACACACACACACACACACTCTCCCTCTCTCTCTTTCTCCCTCACACACACACACACTCTCTCACACACACACACACACACACACACACACACACACACACACACACACACACACACACACCTGTACTCACCACAATATCCAGGTAAATGTTAGTGTTGAGTCAGTCATCTGTGAAGCCAAGTGACCAATTTTATTTCCCCAGTCATCTTCTGTTATTAAACCATCTGTAATAATAATAATAATAATAATAATAATAATAATAATAACAATAATAATAATAATATACATCGTAATATATATGGTAATAGTAATAATAATACTGTATACATGTATAGGGTAATAATAATATATATGGTAATAATAATAATAATAATAATAATAATAATAATAATAATAATAATAATAATAATAATAATAATAATAATAATATACGTAGTAATATTAATATACATCGTAATATATATGGTAATAGTAATAATAATACTGTATATATGGTACATAATAATATTAATAATAATAATAATAATAATAATATATATGGTAATAATAATAATAATAATAATAATAATAATAATAATAATAATAATATACGTAGTAATATTAATATACATCGTAATATATATGGTAATAGTAATAATAATACTGTATATTATATGGTACATAGTAATATTAATAATAATAATATTAATATATATGGTAATAATAATAATATACATAGTAATAATAATATATATGGTAATAATAATAATAATAATAATAATAATTGTAGCGCGTCTCACCTTTATTATTATTGTTGTTGTTGTTGTTGTTGGGAATGAAAAGTATAACCAAATGCTTCACCTTAGACTTGTTGTTGTTGTTGTTGTTGTTGTTGTTGTTGTTTTCGTCGGCCTCTCTTCCCATCAAAGCACTGAATATTTCGGGGTCCAGTTGAGCCTGTGATTATAGAGTATTTATCTATCTATCTATCTATCTATCTATATTTATTCAAGTATCTATCTATCTATATTTATTCAAGTATCTATCTATCTATATTTATTCAAGTATCTATCTATCTATATTTATTCAAGTATCTATCTATCTATATTTATTCAAGTATCTATCTATCTATATTTATTCAAGTATCTATCTATCTATAGTTATTCAAGTATCTATCTATCTATAGTTATTCAAGTATCTATCTATCTATATTTATTCAAGTATCTATCTATCTATATTTATTCAAGTATCTATCTATCTATATTTATTCAAGTATCTATCTATCTATATTTATTCAAGTATCTATCTATCTATATTTATTCAAGTATCTATCTATC
>JAWZYT010003588.1:0-25000 GCA_034508575.1 Petrolisthes manimaculis | reverse complement strand
TTTATCATTAGTTACTTACAAAATAATAATATAATATAATATAATTTTTTTTTTTTTTTTTTTTTTAATTTGATTTTTTTTTTTTTTTTTTTTTTTTTGGATTACCTGAGTAGGGTGTAGGTAAGCGACGGCCGGAGTGTTGATGGAATGTCTGGTTAATGTCAACTGTCTTAATACACTGTCACTCACACCATCACTATAATACATGCAGGGAAGGAAAGGAAGGAAAAATATGGGTTTTATTTATATATACCATCACCGAGAGATAGATAGAGAGAGAGGGAGGGAGAGGGAGAGAGAGAGGGAGAGAGTGTGTATGTGTGGGGGAGAGAGAGAGTGTGTATGTGTGGGAGATAGAGAGAGAGTGTGTATGTGTGTGGGAGGGTGTGAGAGAGAGAGAGAGAGAGGGGGAAGGAAAAATATGGGTTTTATTTATATGTACCATCACCGAGAGAAAGAGAGAGAGAGAGAGGGAGAGAGAGATAGAGAGAGAGAGAGAGTGTGTATATGTGGGGGAGAGAGAGAGTGTATGTGTGGGGGAAAGAGAGAGAGAGTGTGTATGTGTGGGAGAGAGAGAGAGAGAGAGAGGGGGAAGGAAAAATATGGGTTTTATTTATATATACCATCACCGAGAGAAAGAGAGAGAGAGAGAGAGGGAGAGGGAGAGAGAGAGAGAGTGTGTATGTGTGGGGGAGAGAGAGAGAGTGTATGTGTGGGGGAAAGAGAGAGAGAGAGAGAGAGGGGGAAGGAAAAATATGGGTTTTATTTATATATACCATCACCGAGAGAAAGAGAGAGAGAAATATGTATAACTATGTATACAAGACTGACCACCACATAATTATACACAAAAATATACACCCACCACCACCACATACACACACACACACACTACTCTAAACTATTATATACACCCACCACCACCTACACACACACACACATATACATACACTCATATACACACAGTAAACTAAGTCTCACATACACACATTCTCTCTCTCTCACACACACACACATTCTCTCTCTCACTCTCTCTCACACACACACACACACACACACACACACACAGACACACACACACACACTATACGTACATATTAATGGTAATAATGGCGACTGATCCATGTAGCAGATTAGCTAAGTGAGGTGCGAGGTCTTTCACTCTACCCTCACACACACAGTCATACACCAACAATACCCATGGAAGGTCACTCCCGTCGTATGGTGTAGTTAGCTCAGCGGCTGTGTGTACACGCTTCAGGTCGTGCTGTATACACACACACACACACACACACACGCGCGCACATGTATGTATGTAGGGGAGGGTAGGGTGGGGTGGGGTGGGGGGGGGGGAAAGAAAGATTACAGTATATTAGTAATAATAATAGTAATATTAATTATATTAATAGTAATAATAATAGTAATGTAATAGTAATAATTGCAATAGTAATATTAATATTAATAATAATAGTAATATTAATAATAATAAGAGTAATATTAATTATAGTAATAGTAATAATAGTAGTAATAGTAATAGTAATAATAATAATAATAGTACAGTACTGTAATTACTTTATTAATAATAATAATAATAGTACTGTAATAATAATACTAAATATTATAAGCATCAATAAATAAATAAATAAACAAATACTCATCAATGAATAAATAAATAAATACTCATCAATAAAAAAAAAAAAAAAAAAAAAAAACTCATCAATAAAAAAATAAATAAATAAATAAATAAATCAATAAATAAATAAATCTGTACTCACCCACAGAGGAAGTTTGAGAGCGTCAATAAAATTTTCCAGATGTGAAGTGACGAGTTTATCTCTATATTGACTCACTATACACTCATTATTATTACTCATTAGGTGTTGGCAGTGTATTACCCAAACACGACTCTCTTGTTCGTCTTCTGACACACATACAGACACACACACACACACACACACACACAGAAAATAAATAAGATGAGAATTAAACATGAGATGGGCATAATAATATGATAATAATAATAATAATGTGCTGTCAGTATATTACAGTATTATAAGTATGTATTACAGAAGGAAATATACATATCCTTCTGTAATATATACTTATAAACATGTATAACAGAAGGAAATATACATATCCTTCTGTAATACATACTTATAAACATGTATAACAGAAGGAAATATACATATCCTTCTATAATACATACTTATAAACATGTATTACAGAAGGAAATATACATATCCTTCTGTAATACATACTTATAATCCCTACAAACAACTATATATGGACATTAATATATTTAATGTTATATCAATAGTTGTCACAATACCTTTTTTGTCAATTAATAGATTAATATATTTATAGATTAATAGATTAATAGATTTATAGATTTTATAGATTAATAGATTCATAGATTAATATATTTATAGATTTTATAGATTAATAGATTTTATAGATTAATAGATTTATAGATTTTATAGATTAATAGATTTATAGATTAATACATTTTATATATTAATAGATTAATACAATTTATAGATTTATAGATTAATATATTTAATATATTTGCTAACATACCTGTGTTTGTGTTAAGAGGAAGGTCAAGTGTTCCAGCAGTATATGTAGTAATAGCAAACACAAAGTCTTCTTGGTGTGTATATGCTGACTCCAGGAAAGTACGGTGTTCTGTATACAATAGTAAGTAAGAGAGGGGGTGAGAGTAATAATTATAAATAATTATAAATAATTATAAAATATAAAGTATAATTATTAAATAAACGGTATCATTACGAAGAATACAGTATAATTATAAAATATACAGTGTACTGTAATTATAAATTATACATTACAATTATAAAATGAAGTATACAGCAAAATTATATTCGCAGTAAACCAATGAAATACTAAAGGGGTGTGTGTGGGAGTAGGGGACAGGCTTGGGGTGGGTAGAAAGCCTGTCCCCCTACTCCTGCACCCCCCAAAACCCCCCCAAGCCTGTCCCCCTATTCCCACACATCCCCCAAACCTGTCCCGCTACTCCTGCACCCCCCAAAACCCCCCCAAGCCTGTCCCCCTACTCCTGCACCCCCTAAAAACCCCCCCCAAGCCTGTCCCCTTATTCCCACACCCCCTTCACTCACCCAAAGTTCCCAGTGTACGAAGGAATGCAAAGATAATATTGCATCGACCCTTGCAACGTGTCTCAAGGTCACGCCTCTCTGTTGCTGTCTGCAGGATGGGTACAGTGTTGATCAGAGCAAGGCTGCAATGAGAGGAGGAGAGGCTGCAATGAGAGGGGAAGGAGGCTGCAATGAGAGGAGGAGAGGCTGCAATGAGAGGGAAGAGAGAGGAAGAGAGAAAGTCTATCTATCTGTCTATTTATCTATCTATTTATCTATCAGAACAGTTTGTTATGAAAAACACACACACATACACACACACATACATATACATACTGTAGAGCTGATGCAACAATAGCATTAGCATTATATAGTGTGTCGAGTGGAAAGGCAATTTTCTCTATACCGTCTCTGAACCCATAAGCAAAATGTTCAACCTTATCACCAACACAGTAAGATAATCCAGTCAACTCAGTACAATCAACCTGGAAAAAAACAGAGAAATATATATATATATTAATACAAATAAATATATAAATAATTAAATAAATTAATAAATATATATATATATATATATATATAAATTAATAAATATATAAATAAATATATATATAAATAAATAATAATAATAATAATAATAAATAAATAAATAAATATATAAATAAAAAAGTAAAAATAATAATAATACTGTAATAATAATAATAATAATAATAACAATAATAATAATTGATAACAATAATAATAATAATAATAATAATAATAATAATAATAATACTGTATTTCTCAACCTGCAGATAAATAAATAAATATATAAAAAAGTAACAATAATAATAATAATAATAACATGTACAAGCAATAAATAAATAAATAAATAAATAAATAAATAAATAAAAAACATTGTTGTTGTATTCCATATTTCTACATATTGGATTTTTCATCTATAGACCTCACTCGCACACACACACAAACACACACACAAACACACACACACACACACACACACACACACACAACGAAAAGTATAGTGCCTACCGTGGCCAAATGAACGTTATGGTGTATGAGATGGTCAGCAGCTTCACTATACTCAGTCAGAAATCTATACAACCCTTCACCATCATCTGTTTAGAATACAAAAACATACATACAGTACATACAAGTAGCTATACACTGTCCACAATACAAAAACATACATACAGTACATACAAATATCTATACACTGTTTAGAATACAAAAACATACATACAGTACATACAAATAGCTATACACTGTTTAGAATACAAAAACATACAGTAAACTCTCCTCTTTTTTTATTACATTATAGGTTGGTGAAGGGTTGTGTCACATAAAGTGAATTTAGCATAAAGTAAATTGTACATTTCCATAAGAAATAATGGTACTTTAACTTGAAAATGGAGCCTAATGGTTCACGGTATTTTAACAGTTCAGGGAAATTGCATATATTTAATATTTTTTCATGATACGCATTATTTCAAATTTGCATAAAAAGAGAGGAGAGTGTATTTCAAATTCACATAATTTAAATTTGCATAAAAAGAGAGGACATTTTACAGCACTTACTCTTCCTGTAGAAATATATAATGGCGACTGAATTCTTGGCAATGAGAGAATCCAAACTTTCCTTAGTCCTCAGAATCCACACGGCTTTTCCCTCCACCATCTCCTCCAGCTCCTCCTCCTCCTCCACTCCATCTATCTCTCCTCCTCCGCCCTCCTCCTCCTCCAATCCATCTCTCTCTCCTCCTCCGTCCTCCTCCTCCACTCGGTCTGTCTCTCCTCTTTCGTCCGCCACGCCCCTTGCTGTCCGTTCGACATATTCGCTGTCTTCAAATTCGTCATCTGATTCACCGCCAGTCCAGTAATTTATAGACTCTTGTTCCTGGGAGTGGTGGTGATCTGCATCTGTCAGTAAAAATAAATAAAATAATTAAATAAAATAAAATAAATATATACAAAACAAAAAACTAAAGAAAGTACAAAATAATGGGCGTGCTAAAGTACAAACAAATTAATAGTAGCTAAATAAAGTACAAATTTACCTTAATAAAGTACGGTACAAATTTACCCTAATAAAGTACAAATTTACCTTAATAAAGTACAGTACAAATTTACCCTAATAAAGTACAAATTTACCCTAATAAAGTACGGTACAAATTTACCCTAAAAAAGTACAAATTTACCCTAATAAAGTACAAATTTACCCTCTAATTACCTGAGGTCCAAACATTGTGTTGTTCTTCGTCATTGTAGCGCGAGGAACAAAATTCTTCCTCTGGCTCGTTGGTACATTGTTGTTGTTGTTGTTGTTGTTGTTGTTGTGTGGTCTGTGTGTTGTCTAGGGGTGGTTGTGTTGGTGTGTTAGCATGTGTGTGTGTAGTCTGTGTGTTGTCTAGTGGTGGTGTGTGTGTGTGTGTGTGTGTGTGTGTATGGGTTGGCACTACACACCACAACACAACACACAACACCAAACACTCGTAAACTCTCAACCTGTCGGGGGAAAATAAAATACATTAAGGTGTGGGAATAGAGGGACAGGCTTGGGGGGTTTTGGGGGGTGCAGGAGTAGGGGACAGGCTTGGGGGGGGGACTGGGTGTGTGTGGGAATAGGGGGACAGGTTTTGGGGGGTGCAGGAGTAGAGGGACAGGCTTGGGGGGTGCAGGAGTAGAGGGACAGGCTTGGGGGGGTGCGGGAATAGGGGGACAGGCTTTCTACCCACCCCAAACCTGTCCACCTATTCCCGCACCTCCCCAGTCCCCCCCCGAAGCCTGTCCCCCTATTCCCGCACCCCCCAGTCCCCCCCGAAGCCTGTCCCCTACTCCCACGCCCCCTTAATTAACTTTGGAGATAATTACCAAAATAATTATTGATTTGTGGGAAAATGTCACGACGTAAGTTCTTGAATACGACCCATTATAAATACGGACTACCATATCTCACCCTTTATCTCCCTTTTTATCCCATTTTCACCCTTTTATCTCCCTTTTTATCCCATATTCACCCTTTTTATACAATGTTTTAATATATTTAGGTTAATTCACACCTTTTTTTCCATTATTATTTGTTCTGTATATTGACAACTCACCAATTTCCAGCTGCCATCATTGCCGGGGTTTGTTTACATTATAAACCAGTGTTGCCAGATCTCCTTGACCACATAGCCCTAACTTCATTTTTAGAATTTCCCTAACTTCATCTTTATAATTTCCTTTTTGCCTCAATAATTCCCTGTTTACTCTTTAGTTGAACACTGAAGGTAATTTCCCTATTTATTCTTAATTAAACAATCTTTATATAATTTCCCCGTGTGGACTTTTAAATTCTCTAAATCAATAAATTTCCCTTGCATCTGGCAACACTGACTATGTTTGTTTACATTTTTGCCCAGTGTTGCCAGATCTCCTTGACCAAATTTCCCTAACTTCATCTTTAATATTTCCCTTTTTATCTCAGTAATTCCCTATTTTATTCCTAAACATTGACGATATTTTTTGTATTTCATCTGGTAGAAATTTCCCTGTTTACTCTTGAATAATCTTTATATAATTTCCCCGTGTGCACTTCAAAATTTCCTAAAACAGAAATGTCCCTTTATCTGGCAACACTGGTCTATCATGGCGAGGTGTTCGAATGCAATGAAAAAATTATGTTCGATTGTCCTAACTTTATAATTATAGCTAAATATATCCCTTTCTACTCACATATAATTATAATCAATTATATTATGATGATTGCATTATTTAATATAAACCAAAATGCTGTTATTAATTACTATTTATATTTATACATATCCAATATTCAGAATTTAGGATTAAGTTTCGAACAAGGCATAAAATAAATTAAAAATATAAACAAATTGGTTGTCATGGTAACCAAGCAATGTTATGACGTCATAAATTTCAAGCCCATATGACTTTTTATGTTATTTATATTTATATGTTATATTATATAGGGGGTGTGGGAATAGGGGACAGGCTTGGGGATGGATTTGGGGGGTGCTGGAGTAGGGGGCCAGGCTTGGGGTGGAGGGGGGGGGGGTAGAAAGCCTGTCCCCTATTCCCACACCCCCTCTCCCACGAGGAAAAATAAATTATCACCTTAATAAAAAGTACAAGGCTGGAATATTTCTTCACTTTGAAACTAACCTTAACAAATCTTGGAAATTATGACCAATGACTAATTTTGACCTTTTGTAGCCAACTTAGAACATCACTATATGGGTAGTTAACATCTTCACTATTAAGTGGAAGAGACATTGCCCTTTATATATAGCAGAGATAAGTATTAACATCTTCACTACCTGGTGTGACATCTGATTGGGGGGGGGGGGCGTGGGGGGGGGCGTGGGGGGGGCCATGGGTGCTTGTAATGATAATAATTTTAGGTAGAGAAAATTCAACCGTTCTATCGTGTTCTATATTTATTTATTTTTATTTTTTTTTTAACCGTATCAAAACCAGAAATTTCAAGGCTAATATTAATGGAATAAATAACAAGTAACATAACAGGAATAAATTACGGGCGATAGATAGATAGATAGATATTACATTATTGGTAGATGTCTGTATATTAATTCTTATCATAAAATAAAACTTACTTCTATAAAAACAACTACAGTAATATAAATTGAAGAAAGAGGTACTGTATAATTATCAACAAGTTTTACCCTTCTATACACACACACACACACACACACACATTATATACATATAAATATACTCTGAAGGGACTGTGGGAGTAGGGGACAGGCTTGGGGGGGGTGCAGGAATAGGGGGGACAGGCTTGGGGTGGGTAGAAAGCCTGTCCCCTATTCCCACACACCCCCAGTCCCCTTCCAAGCCTGTCCCCTATTCCCACACACCCCCAGTCCCCTTCCAAGCCTGTCCCCTACTCCCGCACCCCCCAAGCCTGTCCCCTTATTCCCCCCCCACCCCCAGTCCCCCCCCAAGCCTGTCTCCTATTCCCGCACCCCCCGAAAACCCCCAAGCCTGTCCCCTACTCCCACACCCCCTTAATTTAATATTGTAACTTCAAAGGTACAAATAAATTTATCCATATTTTTATAATCCATTGCAGAGAAACACACACGTGATATAAACACACACACACACACACACACGGGCACATACACACACACACACACACACGGGCACATACACATACACACACACAACCACATACACACACACATACTCAAACCAATATTCACATGATATAAATACACACACATACTCAAACCAATATTCACGTGATATAAATACACACACACACACACACACACGTGGGCACACACACACATAAACATATACATAATACATTGCATAATACACATAATTATATCCTTTTAAATTCCACAGTGGTATTGGTTTGTAAGCTTCCCAACCAACCACTTATAAGGCTTCATTAATAATAATAATAATAATAATAATAATAATAATAATAATAATAATAATAATAATAATAATAATAATAATAATAATAATAATAACAGGCTTGGGGGGGGGGGGTGCAGGAATAGGGGACAGGCTTTCTACACTCCCACCCCCACCCCAAGCCTGTCCCCCTAATCCCGCACCCCCCAAAACCCCCCACAAGCCTGTCCCCTACTCCCACACCTCCCCTTAAAAGAATATAATTATTTATGTGATAAAATTCAAGTCTATTTTTATAACTACAAAGAAAGGACTGAATTTAAACAGCAACATATCCACCGGTCCTCACAAAGGCTGTTTACACTATGTTCCCTGATTTATGTAAACAGGAAACAGATTTATTACACTCTGCTCTCTTTTTATGTGAGTTTAAATTATGTGAATTTGAAATAGTGCGTATCATGAAAAAAAAATTAAATAAATGTAATTTCCCTGAACTGTTAAAATACCGTGAACCATTAGGCTCCATTTTCAAGTTAAAGTACCATTATTTCTTATGGAAATGTACAATTTACTTTATGCTAAATTCATTTTATGTGACACAACCCTTCACTAACCTATAATGTAATAAAAAAAGAGGAGAGTGTGTAGTAAAGATGAAAGTAAACAGAACAAAAGTAAATAAAGAGAGAAATTGTACTGGTCGGCAAAACCCAACCTATCAGAGAGAGAGAGAGAGAGAGAGAGAGAGAGAGAGAGAAAGAAAGAGATAGAGAGAGAGTAACAACAATAATAACAAACTATACAGAAGATAGCCTAGTTGTAATAGAGAGAGAGAGAGAGAGAGAGAAAGAAAGTGATAAAGAGAGAGAGAGAGAGAGAGAGATAGAGACAATAATAACCCACTATACAGCAGAGGAGAGTTGTAGTGTAGCAGTAAGTAGTGTTGGTGTAGGATAGTCAGTGTGTCAGATGGGGAAGATGAGTCGGAGTTGAAAGAAAGAAAGAGAGAGATAGAGAGGTTGTAATAGAGAGAGATAGAGACAATAATAACCCACTATACAGCTGATGAGAGTTGTAGTGTAGCAGTAAGTAGTGTTGGTGTAGGATAGTCAGTGAGAGAGAGAGAGAGAGAGAGAAAGCGATAAAGAGAGAGAGAAAGAGAGATAGAGAGAGGTAGAGACAATAACCCACTATACAGCTGATGAGAGTTGTAGTGTAGCAGTAAGTAGTGTTGGTGTAGGATAGTCAGTGTGTCAGATGGGGAAGATGAGTCGGAGTTGAAACAGTGATCGTTGCATTTGTTGACGAGTGAGGAATTGTAACAACGGTCCCAAAGTCCATTGAAACAGTGCTGATGATCTCTTGTACTCCATACTGTAATGTAAATAAATGTACACACTGTAATGATAATAAATGTACACTGTAATAGAGTACACACTAATAATGTACACACACTGTCAGGTTACTACACACTGTAATGTAATAAATGTACACTGTAATAGAGTACACACTGTAATGATTATAAATGTACACACTGTAATGTAATAAATGTACACTGTAATGGAAAAGTGCTGATGATCTCTTGTACTCCATACTGTAATGTAATAAATGTACACTGTAATAATGTACACACACTGTAATGATAATAATGTACACACACAATGAGTAGCACTAAAGGTAATATTAGTTGAAAAAAATTAATTAATCTATCTACATAATTTATGGTTTATATATTTATCTATCTATCTATCTATAGCTCTGATGCCTTGTTCCCTCCGGTGTCTCCATCTTTAGAGAGAGAGAGAGGGAGAGAGAGACAGAGACAAAGAGAGAGGGAGAGAGAGAGGGAGAGAGAGAGAGAAACAGAGACAGACTAACAGACGGAGAGAGAAACAGAGACAGACTAACAGACGGAGAGAGAAACAGACTAACAGACGGAGAGAGAGAGAAACAGAGACAGAGAGAGAAACAGAGACAGACAGACAGAGAGGGAGAGAAACAGACTAACAGACGGAGAGAGAGAGAAACAGAGACAGAGAGAGAAACAGACTAACAGACGGAGAGAGAGAGAAACAGAGACAGAGAGAGAAACAGAGACAGACAGACAGAGAGGGAGAGAAACAGAGACAGACAGACAGAGAGAGGGAGAAACAGAGACAGACAGACAGAGAGAGAGAGAAACAGAGACAGACAGACAGAGAGAGAGAAACAGAGACAGACTAACAGAGAGAGAGAAACAGAGACAGACAGACAGAGAGGGAGAGAAACAGAGACAGACAGACAGAGAGAGGGAGAAACAGAGACAGACAGACAGAGAGAGAGAGAGAAACAGAGACAGACAGACAGAGAGAGAGAGAAACAGAGACAGACAGACAGAGAGAGGGAGAAACAGAGACAGACAGACAGAGAGAGAGAGAAACAGAGACAGACTAACAGAGAGAGAGAAACAGAGACAGACAGACAGAGAGGGAGAGAAACAGAGACAGACAGACAGAGAGAGGGAGAAACAGAGACAGACAGACAGAGAGAGAGAAACAGAGACAGACAGACAGAGAGAGAGAGAAACAGAGACAGACAGACAGAGAGAGAGAGAAACAGAGACAGACAGACAGAGAGACAGAGAGAGAAACAGAGACAGACAGACAGCGAGAGAGAGAAACAGAGACAGACAGACAGAGAGAGAGAGAAACAGAGACAGACTAACAGAGAGACAGAGAGAGAAACAGAGACAAACACAGAGAGAACACAAAAAAGAGACAGAGATTATTCAAACATCTATAAATCTACAATAAACAATTAAATAACTTACCTAAATGTTAATATAGTGTTGTTAGGTGCTTTCTCCACCATATTAATAGTAAATGTTGGTCTAAGAAATGAATTAGACTCCAATGTAATAATGTGATTAATTTTGTACTCCACTACAGACAGCAACATTACATATTCACCTGTAAGGAGTTAATTAGGTTAGTTGAGTATAATAGTATATATGTATATGTATTCATTTATTTATATACGGTATCAATTTATATTTATTCATTTATTTATATATATATCAATTTATATTTATTCATTTATTTATATATCAATTTATATTTATTCATTTATTTATATATCAATTTATATTTATTTATTTATTTATTTATATTTTTTCATTTATTTATATATCAATTTATATTTATTCATATTTATTCATGAAATACATTGAAGGAATGAAGACACTTAAATATACATACCACAAAAAATTGACAATTTTAATAATAATAATAATAATGAATAATAATAAGAAGAAAAATACAAAGAAAAAAAAAGAACAAAAAAGACGAATAATAATAATAAGAAAAAATAACTTGAAAAAAAAAAAAAAAAAAGCATTATTGTTCAATTTAAACAATACGCACCCCCTCAGTTCCCCCCAAGCCTGCCCCCTAACCCCCCCATAACTAACCCAGTATAGGCAGGTCATATATAGCTTGATATTTCTTGCCAACACCAAAGGGTCGACTGTCTGCCGACTTGAATTGTGAAACCATCGGAAACCACTGAAATAAAGAAATAAATAAATTAATATATACATAAATTAATAAATAAATATATAAATAAATACATAAATTAATAAATAAATATATAAATTAATACATAAATTAATAAATAAACATATAAATACTTCTTTATGTATGTTGAGTTTATTTTACATGTACTAATCTTACTTTAACTTTACTTTACATATTATAATCTTACTTTAATCTTACTTTACATGCTATAATCTTACTTTACAAATAACAAACTTACTTTACACATACTAATCTTACTTTATACATACTAATCTTACTTTAACGTTAACTTTACAAATAATAAACTTACTCAATCTTACTATAACCTTACTTTACACATAATAAACTTACATTAACATTACTTTACACATAATAGACTTACTTTACACATAATAAACTTACTTAAATCTTACTTTAACATTACTTTACATAAACTAATCTTACTTTAACTTACTTTAACGTTAACTTTACAAATAATAAACTAACTCAATCTTACTATAACCTTACTTTACACATAATAAACTTACATTAACCTTACTTTACACATAATAAACTTACTTTAATCTTACTTTAACATTACTTTACATAAACTAATCTTACTCTAACTTACTTTAACATTACTTTACATAAACTAATCTTACTTAACAAATAATCAACTTACTTTAACTTTACATTACATAAACTAATCTTACTTTAACTAATCTTCCTTTAACGTTACTTTACACATAATAATCTTACTTTAACATTACTTAACACATAATCAACTTACTTTAACATTACTTTACATAAACTAATCTTACTTTAACGTTACTTTACACATAATAAACTTACTTTAACATTACTTTACATATAATAAACTTACTCAATCTTACTATAACCTTACTTACACCTAACAAACTTACTTTACATAAACTAATCTTACTTAACCTTACTTTAACATTACTTAACACCTAATTAACTTACTTTCTGTACTTGGTCTGGGTTTGTAATAAATCTTTGTAGCATGTCAGGTGATGTAAATAAAGATCCTTGTTGTTTGGCCGCCCATGTTGTTGTATCCACTGTAACCTGATACAACACACCAACAACACCAAACAACAACGCTATTATAACCTGTAACTGACACAGAACAATAAATATTAGTAATAATAACCAATATAATTAATAATAACCGATATAATTAATAACAATGCTATTATAACCTGTAACTGACACAACACCAAACAACAACGCTATTATAACCTGTAACTGACACACAATAATAAACATTAGTAATAATAACCGATATTATTAATAATCAATATTATTAATAACAACCGATATACTTAATAATAACCGATATAATTAATAACACACTCACAACACCAAACAACAACGCTATTATAACCTGTAACTGACACAATAATAATAATATATTAGTAATCATAACCAATATAATTAATAACAATGGTATTATAACCTGTAACTGACACATAATAATAATATATTAGTTATAACAATGGATATAATTAATAACCTGTAACTGACACATAATAATATATATTAGTAATAACAACCAATATTATTAATAATCAATATTATTAATAACAACCAATATCATTAATAACCAATATTAGTAATAACAACCAATATTATTAATAAAAACGCTATCACAACCTGTAGCTAACACATAACAACCAATATTATTAAAATTAATAACATACAATATAATTAATAATGGTATTTATTGAAAGAATTACAGTTTTGCCAGATCCGGCTGGGACCCAGTAATTTATTGTACTTTATCACAATGATTTCCCAGTAGTCTGCCCAGGTTAGGTCCCGGTAGTCTGCCCAGGTTAGGTCCCGGTAGTCTGCCTCACATTCAAAAGGCTATTTAACGAAAGATAATGTATTTATGAGGGAAATATTACTAAGAAATATTGTGGTAAAAAATGAAAAGTGTGAAAAATGCAATTAAAAAAAAAAAAAATTGAACTCTGAAAAATACGAAATTCACTTCAATAATTATAAGAAGTAATTACTGTACCGATAATTCAGTATTTACAGAATAAATGGTATACAGTATAGAAAAGTGGTTTGTAATACTGAAATATAAACACTGGTAAGAGTAAAATATTCGAAATCGAGTTGTGGCAAGTTATAAAAATATTCCCAATAATAATAATAACAATAATAATAATAACTCACCTTGGATACCATTATTACAGCCTTATTTAGACGTTATTACGCCCTTATTTTGACCTTATTTAGCCTTATTAAGACTTATTAAGCCTTGGGGTAATCAGAATAATGGATGTTGTAGTCAAAAAGTGGAATTATTTGAATATTAAATGAAAATAAACAAACAAACATATACGAGTTTTATACTGATGGAGAATGTTGTTGATAAGCTGAGGTCAGTGTTGCCAATCTCACTCGGCTGCCAGATCAGTGTTGCCAGATTTGACATCACTGTAATGGTTTGGACGTTGCCATAACACAGTGTTGTCATGGAGTTTGTTATTATTGTATTTTACAGGCTGTCATAATCTGTTGGCCATTTATTGCACACTATTCTTGCATTTTTCTGCAATTTACATATAAATAAAACACGTCATAAACTTATAAACACACACACACATAATTATAAAAAAAAATGTATTGACTTTCCGTCCATGTGTTAAATAAAACACGTCATAAACTTATAAACACACACACATATAACAAAAAATGGATTGTCTTTCCGTCCATGTGTTAATTTGGCAACTCATTTTTTTATTGCTGGATATTAGGGTTGTCAACAGCGAGGTGGTATAGCGCCAGAAAAAGGTGATAGAGAGAAAGGTGTGACAGCAAGCAGGAAGGAAATAAAAAGTTCAAAGAGGGACAATTGAACTGCTGAAAGCTAGTGGCTGGGACCGAAGGGGCGCCCAAACCCTTAAAGTATTGCCCTGGCAGAAGAGCAAAAATAATGGTGTTCTGTTGCTTGGAATAATTTAGAGGAATAATTCAGTTGCTCCTGATTTACCAACACAAAATTTCCCCATTAATTAATTATGGATGTACATTTGAGGGCCCTTACTGGAGCTCTATGCATTCTCCAAACTACTCCAGGCAACAGTACACACACACACACACACACACAGACCCTTACTGGAGCTCTATGCATTCTCCAAACTACTCCAGGCAACAGATTCCCTATTCCCGCACCCCTCTAAGCCTGTCCCCTACTCCCACAGTCAGCGGCAAAAGTCCTGTCGCCTCACTTAATTGCTTCACAGAGGCATGCGATGTTCAACAAGAAAATTTCAACTTAAATTAATAAGTTCACCTTACTGTATATTTCTTAACTAATAATTAATTAATTCACTCGAGCTGAAAATTAAGACACAAATTTATGCTTATAATTATAACGATAACGTAACAAATAATTAAATAAACTGAGGTGTATGAATGAGATAACAACAGATAGCATTTTGTAATACATTTTAATACATTTTGTAATACATTTTAATACATTATTATTTTTAGCCACTATACATTCGAATGGAACTCACAAAACTCATGATAATTATGAATTATTATGATACGTGTGAATGATGAGACTAAATATAATAAATAAATAATAGTTATGATGAAATTAAGAGGGGGCGGGGGGGGGAATTAGGGGACAGGCTTTTAAGGGGTGTGTGGGAATTGGGGACAGGTTTATGGTTGGGGGATTGGGAGTAGGGGGGACAGGCTTAGGGTGAGGGGTGGGGGAGAAAGCCTGGCCCCTATTCCCGCACCCCCTCTAACCCCCCAAGCTTGTCTCCTTATTCCCGCACCCCCCAAGCCTGTCTCCCTATTCCCGCACCCCCCAAAGCCTGTCTCCCTATTCCCGCACCCCCCAAAGCCTGTCCCCCTATTCCCGCACCCCCCACCCCCACCCCAAGGCAATAATTATAAGCGTTGAGAAGTGAACTATATTATAAACACATTTATTTATTTTGTGGGACATAGGAAAAACTAAACAATAAAATAATTATATATTAATTATAATTATATATTAATAATTATATATACTAGCTGACCAAAAAATTATATATATTATTATAAAATCAAGTTTGAGTTTAATTCATTCATTATTATATATAGGCTTGCTTGGGCAGTGAGCTATATATTATTATTATCATTATTATTATTATTGTTATATATTTTATCTACATCCCTCAAAATTTAAACACGTGTACTAATTAATATATTTAATTGACTATAGACTCTCACAGCTATATATCTATATATCATATAACTATATTATATAACTATTATATATTACTAATTACCCCGCCAGTCAGCGCTTCACTAACGGGGTCAATCGTAAAAAAAAAAAAAAAAAAAAAAAAAAAAATTGAAAAAAAAAAAAAAAAAAAATTGAATAACTGAATTTTTTTTTTTTACACAACCCAAAAAATACAAAAAATAATAATGATAATTTAACATATCACAGAGACAACATACTATAAATACACACATACATACATACAGAGAGCGAAAGAGGAAAGATTGCACAAAAATTAGCAACATATATTAAATATAAATAAATAAATAAATAAATAAATAAATACATTATTGACTATAGACGTTAATTAATTAAATCCATTTAATAATAATAATAATAATAATATAATAGTTTAATTAAAATGAGGATGAGTATGAAGAATGAATAGATGATTATAATTATATTAAACTAAATTAATGAACATAAATAAATCGATTTCAGTCGTGGTCGTACGTGACAAGTTAAATAAATAAATAATAATAAATAACAATAATAAATAATAATAATCACTAGTTGAAAATAATGGCTCTATAAAATATCTCTTAAATAGTTCATAATTATATTCCACAAATATATATAAATAATAATAATAATAATAATTAAAACTTGACCACGTCCGATTTGTGGAAAGTTATTATAAGATAAACATTTTTATTATTGTTGTTGTTTGTTGTTGTTGTTGTTGTCGTCTTCAGAGAATAAACATAGCAATTAATTAAAGCCTTGTTGTATTTGGTCGCTTATTTGATTATAATAAAATGAACGATAGATAATTAATAGATCAAGAAGATGGAATTAGATAAATAATAATAATAATGAAAAAAAAAAAAAAATTGAATCTACACATGAGAAATTGGAAAAAATAATCAAAGAGCCATATTTTACTATTTATATAAAAAAATTGCCGATGTAGAAATCTTCATAATATCAGTTTTTGGGAAGGGAGGGGGGAGGTGGTCGATCGTTTTTTTTTCTTCAACATCGCTGCAGACAATCTGTGAAAAAAAGAAGAAAAATCATATTACAAAGAGAAGTTAAAAAAAAAAAAAAAAAAAAAAAAAATATATATATATATATATATATATATATATATATATATATATATATATATATATACACCATTTATCCATTTATATCATTTATCAAGGGAATACAAACATATACCATTTATATATTTACATAATAATAATACTCAAGGGAATACAAACATACACCAATTATTTATTTACATAATAATAATACTGAAGGGACTACAAACATATACCATTTATTTGATAACATAATACTACTACTACTACTTACAGTTTCGTCTCTGCGGATGTGTGGTCCAAACATATGTTTTTTTTACAGGTGACAAGAGGGACGGACGGAGGGTGAGATCGTGTTTAGAACGAGGGGGTAAGTACTCTTGGGATAAACAGCTGGACCTGAGTATTGGGATGCAGTTGTACCACGTGGTGTCGGAAACATTTCCGAAACACGGGGGCGTGGTTCTTCTCTGGTGATATCTGACGTCACAGTAGGATTCCACGGGGGGAAGACCTGTAAGTTTAGCCACAACCAGTTCGGGTAATAGTGAAGGCATGCTTGGTTAACTTAGATAGGTATAGGTAGAATCACTGAGTCACACCCGTAGTTTTAAAACATTTGAG
Organism: Petrolisthes manimaculis; assembly: GCA_034508575.1. Lineage (NCBI taxonomy): Eukaryota > Metazoa > Arthropoda > Malacostraca > Decapoda > Porcellanidae > Petrolisthes > Petrolisthes manimaculis. Next base: position 6,981 of record JAWZYT010003588.1, on the reverse strand, counting down.
GGCCCTTAGTGGAGCTCTATCTATGCATTCTCCAAACTACTCCAGGCAACAGTACACACACACACACACACACACACACACAGACCCTTACTGGAGCTCTATGCATTCTCCAAACTACTCCAGGCAACAGATGCCCTATTCCCGCACCCCCCTAAGCCTGTCCCCTACTCCCACACCCCCTTACTGGAGCTCTATGCATTCTCCAAACTACTCCAGGCAACAGATTCCCTATTCCCGCACCCCCCTAAGCCTGTCCCCTACTCCCACACCCCCTTACTGGAGCTCTATGCATTCTCCAAACTACTCCAGGCAACAGATTCCCTATTCCCGCACCCCTCTAAGCCTGTCCCCTACTCCCACAGTCAGCGGCAAAAGTCCTGTCGCCTCACTTAATTGCTTCACAGAGGCATGCGATGTTCAACAAGAAAATTTCAACTTAAATTAATAAGTTCACCTTACAGTATATTTCTTAACTAATAATTAATTAATTCACTCGAGCTGAAAATTATGACACAAATGTATGCATATAATTATAACGATAACGTAACAAATAATTAAATAAACTGAGGTGTATGAATGAAATAATAACAACAGATAGCATTTTGTAATACATTTTAATACATTTTGTAATACATTTTAATACATTATTATTTTTAGCCACTATACATTCGAATGGAACTCACAAAACTCATGATAATTATGAATTATTATGATACGTGTGAATGATGAGACTAAATATAATAAATAAATAATAGTTATGATGAAATTAAGAGGGGGCGGGGGGGGAAATTAGGGGACAGGCTTATAAGGGGGTGTGGGCATTGGGGACACAAGTTTATGGTTGGGGGGTTGGGAGTAGGGGGGACAGGCTTAGGGTGAGGGGTGGGGGAGAAAGCCTGGTCCCTATTCCCGCACCCCCTCTAACCCCCCAAGTCTGTCTCCTTATTCCCGCACCCCCCCAAGCCTGTCTCCCTATTCCCGCACCCCCCCAAGCCTGTTCCCCTATTCCCGCACCCCCCCAAGCCTGTCTCCCTATTCCCGCACCCCCCACCCCCACCCCAAGGCAATAATTATAAGCGTTGAGAAGTGAACTATATTATAAACACATTTATTTATTTTGTGGGACATAGGAAAAACTAAACAATAAAATAATTATATATTAATTATAATTATATATTAATAATTATATATACTAGCTGACCAAAAAATTATATATATTATTATAAAATCAAGTTTGAGTTTAATTCATTCATTATTATATATAGGCTTGCTTGGGCAGTGAGCTATATATTATTATTATCATTATTATTATTATTGTTATATATTTTATCTACATCCCTCAAAATTTAAACACGTGTACTAATTAATATATTTAATTGACTATAGACTCTCACAGCTATATATCTATATATCATATAACTATATTATATAACTATTATATATTACTAATTACCCCGCCAGTCAGCGCTTCACTAACGGGGTCAATCGTAAAAAAAAAAAAAAAAAAAAAAAAAAAATGGAAAATTGAATAACTGAATTTTTTTTTTTACACAACCCAAAAAATACAAAAAATAATAATGATAATTTAACATATCACAGAGACAACATACTATAAATACACACATACATACATACAGAGAGCGAAAGAGGAAAGATTGAACATAAATTAGCAACAAATATTAATCGTATGTGACTTCATAATAAATAAATAAATAAATAAATACATTATTGACTATAGACGTTAATTAATTAAATCCATTTAATAATAATAATAATATAATAGTTTAATTAAAATGAGGATGAGTATGAAGAATGAATAGATGATTATAATTATATTAAACTTAATTAATGAACATAAATAAATCGATTTCAGTCGTGGTCGTACGTGACAAGTTAAATAAATAAATAATAATAATAAATAACAATAATAAATAATAAATAAATCACTAGTTGAAAATAATGGCTCTATAAAATATCTCTTAATTATATAAAATAAAACTATAGTTTATAATTATATTCCACAAATAATAATAATAATAATAATTAAAACTTGACCACGTTCGATTTGTGGAAAGTTATTATAAGATAAACATTTTTATTATTGTTGTTGTTGTTGTTTGTTGTTGTTGTTGTCTTCAGAGAATAAACATAGCAATTAATTAAAGCCTTGTTGTAATTGGTCGCTCATTTGATTATAATAAAATGAACGATAGATAATTAATAGATCAAGAAGATGGAATTAGATAAATAATAATAATAATAAAAAAAAAATGAAATTATTTGAATCTACACATGAAAAATTGGAAAAAATAATCAAAGAGCCATATTTTACTATTTATATAAAAAAATTGCCGATGTAGAAATCTTTATAATATCAGTTTTTAGGAAGGGGGGGGGAGGTGGTCGATCGTTTTTTTTTTCTTCAACATCGCTGCAGACAATCTGGGAGAAAAAAAAAAAAAATCAGATTACAAAGAGAAGTTAAAAAAAAAAAAAAAAAAAAAAAAATATATATATATATATATATATATATATATATATATATACATACACCATTTATCCATTTATATCATTTATCAAGGGACTACAAACATATACCATTTATTTATTTACATAATAATAATACTCAAAGACCTACAAACATATACCATTTATTTGATAACATAATACTACTACTACTACTTACAGTTTCGTCTCTGCGGATGTGTGGTCCAAACATATGTTTTTTTTACAGGTGACAAGAGGGACGGACGGAGGGTGAGATCGTGTTTAGAACGAGGGGGTAAGTACTCTTGGGATAAACAGCTGGACCTGAGTATTGGGATGCAGTTGTACCACGTGGTGTCGGGAACATTTCGGAAACACGGGGGCGTGGTTCTTCTCTGGTGATATCTGACGTCACAGTAGGATTCCACGGGGGGAAGACCTGTAAGTTTAGCCACAACCAGTTCGGGGTAATAGTGAAGGCATGCTTAGTTAACTTAGATAGGTATAGGTAGAATCACTGAGTCACACCCGTAGTTTTAAAACATTTGAGGTCCCTTACTGGAGCTCTATGCATTCTCCAAACTACTCCAGGCAACAGATTCCCTATTCCCGCACCCCCCTAAGCCTGTCCCCTACTCCCACACCCCCTTACTGGAGCTCTATGCATTCTCCAAACTACTCCAGGCAACAGATTCCCTATTCCCGCACCCCCCTAAGCCTGTCCCCTACTCCCACACCCCCTTACTGGAGCTCTATGCATTCTCCAAACTACTCCAGGCAACAGATTCCCTATTCGAAACACTGAAGCGTTTTGTGGTCTGGATTATTTTGGAGGGTTCATAGAGCTCCAGTAAGGGACCTCAAATGTTTTAAAACTCACTCACTCGAGATGTTTGGTTTGTTAATTGGGGTTATTTTAGTCTGTTTTTTTTTCTTTCTAGTGGCCGGGACCCGAGAGAGAGAGAGAGAGAGAGAGAGAGAGAGAGAGAGAGAGAGAGAGAGAGAGAGAGAGAGAGTTACAAGGACAAGTAGCACCTCAAAAGTAAGAGAGAGAGAGAGAGAGAGAGAGAGAGAGAGAGAGAGAGAGAGAGAGTTACAAGGACAAGTAGCACCTCAAAAGTAAGAGAGAGAGAGAGAGAGAGAGAGAGAGAGAGAGAGAGAGAGAGAGAGAGGAAAGTTTAATGGCCAATATTATGACACTTGACACATATATTGACACACGACACTTGACACCTAATTTAATACATGACATTTGACACTTGACACCTAAATTAACACTTGACACTTATATTATGCCACTTGACATTTAAATTAATACTTGACACTTATATTATGACACATGACACTTAACAAACAAACAATAAACAACTCCATTACGATACATACATACACATTATTATTATTATTATTATTATTATTATTATTATTTACAGTTTGTACAGTTGTGGTCAAAAGTAAAAGAAACTTAACATCATTATTATTTATTATTATTATTATTATTATTATTATTTATTATTATTATTATTATTTCCAAACAATAAAATTATAAGTCTAATCAATTTAATTCTGAGTTTACAAAGTGTAAATTATAATACATATATATTTTTTACCACAACTGTAAACAATGATATATGCTAATAAGAGTAAACAAACAAACACACTAACAAACAAACATAAAAAAACATCAACAAACGAAAAAATTGACTCGTGGATTTTTTTTTTTTTTTTACAAACACCAAGGAAATGTTAATAGTACCTGTGTGTTTGTGTGTGTATGTTTGTGTGTATATATATGCGTGTGTGTGTTAGAGTGTTTTTTCTTAACTGTGTGTGTGTGTTCAGATTTTTCTTACATTCAAATGTTTTTTTTTGTCTGTTTTCTTTACTTTGTGTGTGTGTGTCTGTGTTTTTCTTTACCGTGTGTGTGTGTGTGTTATTCTTTACCGTGTGTGTGTGTGTTTACAGTGCATTTCTCCTATCCTGTGTGTGTGTATGTTTCTGTACCATGTGTGTGTATGTGTGTATCTTTACCATGTGTGTATATATATGTGTATCTATCGTGTGTGTATGTATGTGTGTCTATCGTGTGTGTGTGTGTCTGTCTGTCTGTATAAGTATGTGTGTGTGTTTTCTGTAACGTGTGTATGTGTGTGTGTATCTTTACCATGTATGTATGTATGTATGTGTGTATCTTTACCATGTGTGTGTATATATGTGTGTATCTTTACCATGTATGTATGTATATGTGTGTATCATTGCCATACAAACTACCAAATCACCTAACCTTTCAATGACCTGTAGTAATTAGACCAAAACCTGGCCTTGGCATCGATGGGATAACCGTTCACGTGAGCAGCCAACATTCGGGACGTAACCACCATCTTGAAGGTGTGTGTGTGTGTGGGGGGGTGTCTTACGGGGCAGATAATTCAACAACAACAATAACAACAACCTGAAAAGATAAAAAAGAAAGATTGATTTAAGTTTGTGATAAAAATAAGTTAAAAAAGAAAATTCAACAACAACAACAATAATATCCACCTGAAAAGATAAAAGAGAAAGATTGAATTAAGTTAGAAAAAGATTAATTTAAGTTTGTGAAAAAAAAAGTTTAAAAAGAAGATTCAACAAATATATTAAAAAAGAGTTTGTGAATTAATTAAGTTTGTATTAAAAAAAAAAGATTGAAAAGACAAAAAAACAAAAGTTTGAATAAGGTTTGTGGAATAAAACCGCTAATTCAACAAGAACAACAACAACCTGAAAATATAAAAAGATAAAAAGAAAGATTGAATTAAGTTTGTGACAAAAAAATATTCAACAACAACAACAATTATATATTAAGAAGATAAAAAGAAATAGTTTGTGAATTAAGAAAGAAGATTGAAAAGACAAAAAAAAAGAAAGATTGAATTAAGTTTGTGATAAAAAAAAGTTAAAAAAGAAGATTCAACAAAAATAACAACAACCTTAAAATATAATAAGAAGAAAGAGTTTGTGAATTAATTAAGTGTGTAGTAAAAAAAAAGTTTGAAAAAATAAAAAAGATATTGAATTTGGGGGATGCGGGAATAGGGGGACAAGCCTGTCCCCCTATTCCCGCACCCCCCAAATCTGTCCCCCTATTCCCGCACCCCCCCCCCCCCCCCAAGCCTGTCCCCTACTCCCGCACCCCCTTAAGGTAGGAGAAAAAAAAGGGAGGGTATATAGCCAAAAGTAAATATATGTGTGTGTGTGTGTGTGTGTGTGTGTGTGTGTGAGAGAGAGAGAGTGTGTGTGTGTGAGTTAATTAGTAACTCTCACAACAGTTTCTCACAAGCAGCTACACGCACTGGAAATAACTCGCTGCTAGAGAGAGAGAGAGAGAGAGAGAGAGAGAGAGAGAGAGAGAGAGAGAGACTTAAAATCAGTGGTGTTAACTGGTTTGAGAGAGAGAGAGAGAGAGAGAGAGAGAGAGAGAGAAAATACACACACACAGCCAAATTAACTTGAGAATATGATAAGTAAAGAGAGAGAGAGAGAGAGAGAGTTGGCATAGGATCAAAAGAAAGAGAGTGAGTGAGTGGGTGGTGTGTGTGTGTGTGTGTGTAGAGAGATAGTCAACTCCAAATATGACTACACACACACACACACACACAAGATGCATTTACACACACACACACAGGATGCATTTACACCCTACACACACACACACACACACACACATACATTTACACACACACACACACACACACAGATGCATTTACACCCTACACACACACACACACACATATACAGTAACACACACACACATACATACACACATACACACAAACAGTAATAATCTGAATATGCAGTCATGACACACACACACACACACACATACAGTAATGGCGTCAGGCTGTGTGTGTGTGTGTGTGTGTGATTGATAGGTGTTAATCTCAAGTCCACATGCACTCACCTTTTTTATGTGTGTGTGTGTGTGTGTGTGTGTCCTTTTCCATTTGTTTGTCTGTCTGTCATTCTCTCTTTCTCTCTCTTTTGTTTTTCTGTCCACCCACTCTTTTGTTTTTCTGTCCACCCACACCCCTCTCCCTCTCTCTCTCTCTCTCTCTCTTTATTCCTTTCTCTCTCTCTCTCTCTCCATATTTATCCCTCTCTTCCTTTATTCCTCTCACTCTCTCTCCCTTTATTTATTTTGTTTTCTCTCTCTCCCTTTTATTCCCCCCCCCCCTCTCTCTCTCTCTCTCTCTCTCTCTCTCTAGTGTTTACATCCGGGGTGTTCTGGACGTCAAACCCAAATTTAGAATCAACCCACCAAACGGATATGACGTCAGTACCTCCCCCCCCCCTACATCACCACCCATACCCCCTATTCCCGCACCCCCCCACTTATATTCCTCCACCCCCTACCCCCTAACGGGAACTGCCTTGACGTGGTGAGGGGCTTGTATGTGTCTGAGACTTGGCCAGCTATACTAGAGGGGGCTCCGGCCTCTGCTCTGCCCTGATTTC